>APFE031225078.1:0-12177 GCA_000404065.3 Pinus taeda | reverse complement strand
ACCTCCTATGTGACCCCCGAGTTAACCTAGCATTTCAAAGAATTAAACCCAAATTCACTCCCATGACAAAGCATGCATGTGACTATAACCTATAGTATCTCCCACAGTGCCTGCAAGGGAGAGACTGCAGTCCCTCTTAACCAGTTATGTGCCAGAGACTATGAGATTTAAGCCACTTTTTCAGGGCTAGTCTCCAAACGAATGCCTAGAACTTGACGAGACTTCGCAAGATAATAAATGACACCAAGGAAAAGCCTCTAACACAAAAATTGATCAAAAGCTTGACCTAACCAAGCCTAACCATGACAGAAATTTTGTCAAACACTTAGTAAATATGCAACCTACAAGTGTAAATAACATAATTAAGTGTAGGTCTCTCATACTTATATGAGAATCTCTATGAAACATTGTTTCCTCATGTCATTTTCTGCATTATCATCTATTAGGTCATGGACACATTACCATTCATATACAAGTAAAAACATGCTAAGAATCATACATAGATGCTTTCATAAATATACAAATAACTAGCATAATAACAACAGAAATACTCATGAAAGCACAACCATATAGATCACATATAATCCATCAAAATACTCATAGAAATACAAGGATAAATAACCTTTCATTAATGATGCAATATACCAACCATAGATGGGACTACCATGTTCCACCCAACCATAGATTAGCTGAGCCAAGTCTCTCTTCATCCAATCACCCCCGTGCCATATTCCAAGCATGAATGTGGGACTCATATAACACATCAGAAAACACCAATAAATGTGGATGCCATTGGATTTCTTTGCCTACATCGTGAGGAATTTGAGTGCCTCCTAGTATCTCATGCTTTACCATGCATCCACATTCTGATCCAGGGATCACTAGGCCCTACATTGAGACATACTCTCTAGGCTTTACCGTGTATTCCATCGCATAATCACTAGGCCCAACGAAGAGAAAATCCACCTCTAGGCTTTACCATATATCCTGCCATTCACCAGAAAGAATTCCTGGGCCCACCGAGGCACACAATCTAGCTTACTGCAACCCATTGTCTGGTTGAGGGACCACTACGCCATGTGTTTGTCAATTCAGAGATCCACCCCACTCAGCTTTGAATCCAATGCATCAATCCCACATAAACTGAATGAGAGAAACCATCTCATCAAGCTATAAGGAAATGGAAAGGTTAGGCTGAAAATACTGTCACACCTGGAAAAACCCATGCCATGGTAGAAAAGAAACACATGCAATCCCATGCATGTCAAATCTAGCAAGGAAAACACATGCAAGTTGATACCTGCAATGAAGCCTGTTGTAGCTGCTTGATCCTGCCTTTCCCTGCTTGATCTTTGCTTCCTCTTTCCTTCTTCTCCTTTCTTGCTCCAATGCCAATGTACTCTAAGAAAAATCTAAGCGTGCAAGAGTATGAGAGAGAGAGAGAGAGAGAGAGAGAGAGAGCTCCAAAACTAAACCGATTAAGCCTACCAACTGATCCTCAGAAGCCTTTTTATCAATAAGGCCTCCATTTTCTTCATTTTCCATTATTTTCCTTCAATTTCCTCCTCACATGCAACTTGTGATCTTTTACCTTCCTTTTCTCCTAATTTCCATTATTTTCATAAATAAATGCCTCATACCTTTCTAAAGTTGTAGCCATTTCCTTTGCCAATTTCCTTAGCCATAAACAACCAAATGAACACCCCTTAAGATGTCTTTCCCGCTATTCAACTTGGAATACGTGTCCCATCATCTGTGGTATTTATATATTTTTACATGGAACTTTCAACAGGGTTGCTACAATATTTTCCTAATATTTCCCTCCACATTTATCTATTTAGATCCTGGATAGTTTGTACAACGACCATTATTTCACTTTGCTGCATTATTATGAACAAGTCCTGGATAGTTAGTACAACTACCATTCTTTCACTCTGCTGCATTAATATGAATAGATCCTTGATAGTTAGTACAAATATCATTCTTTCACTCTACTACATTAATATGAACAATTTCTTGAACTCTGTCCTTTACCATATATATTCAATTCAATGTTGGAGAGAAACGTGAAATTATTTAACCTTTGCATTTTAAAATATTTATGAATATGTAGTTTTGGGTGTAATCTAGTTTACATCTCAATATATCTTAAGATTCTCATATTAATGAAAGCAATATATATATATATATATATATTATATATATACCATTTTCTACCTTTTATCTAAAGTGAAGCCTCTATTGCATTAATATGAACAATTTCTTGAACTTTATCATTTACCATATATATTGAATTCAATGCTAGAGAGCTATGTGAAGTGTAAGCTTAGTATAGCTACAACCCTGTTAATATTTTCCTCCAGATTTATATATTCAGATCCTGGATAGTTAGTACAACTACCATTGTTTCACTATGTTGCATTAATGTGAACAGATCATGGATAGTTGTACAACTACCATTATTTCTCTATGTTGCATTAATATGAACAATTTCTTGAACTTTGTCCTTTAACATATATATTCAATTCAATGCTAGAGATAAATGTGCAATTTACGCTTAATATAGATACTTGTTAATATTTTCATAATATTATCCTCCACTTTTATATAGTTAGTATAACTACCTTTCTTTCATCTTCATCACATTATAGATATATGAACTACTGTCTACTATTGATTGGTAAAGATGCTTCCATTTTTTTAAATTTCTCTTGAAAACTAGAGTGAATTAGATTTTGTATTCGAGCTTTTCTATATGTATAAAATATCCTTAATTAGTTTTCTTTTCAATGTTAAAATTATAAATACATTTTTTTAAGAAAATTGTTTTCTATTTTAATTAGTGAAAAAGTCTTGGCATCAACTAATATCAGTGGAAGAACTCATGATTTATCTTGAGTCTTTGAGTGGAAGAACTATATGTAGGTTGCATCATGCTACTCCAAATTATTATATATCATAATATTTGTTCCTTATTGATTTCAACTCTATCATCAATCTAATTAAATTTAATGTTATATATTCACCTCTTTTCCCCTATTTTATTATATTTATTTAAATGATAAGCCATAAGTGATAAGTGATATTTAAGTGGTAGGATCACTAGCATGAATTGACATATGAACAAATCCTAGATAATTAGTACAACTACTATTCTTTCACTCTTCCGCATTAATATGAATAGTTTCTTGAACTTTGTCCTTTACCATATATATTCAATTCAATGTTGTAGAGAAATGTGAAATTTACACTTAGTATATATACAATTTGTTAATATTTTCCTCCACTTTTACATAGTTAGTATAACTACCATTCTTTCGTCTTCATCACATCATAGATATAGGAACTACTTCCTACTGATTAGTAAAGTTGCTTCCATTTTTTTAAATTTCTCTTACAAACTAGAAGAATTAGATTTTATATTCTAGATTTCCTATATGTATAAAGTAGCCTCAATAAGTTTTCTTTTCAATGTTTAAATTATAAATACATTTTTTAAAGAAAATTTCTTTTAATTTTAATTAGTGAAAAATTCTTGGCATCAACTAATATCAGCGGAAGAACTCATGATTTTCCTTGAGCCTCCTAGTGGATGAACTATATGTAGGTTGCATCATGCTACTCCAAATTATTATAAATCATAATATTTTTTTCTTATTGATTTCAACTCTATCATCAATTTTTTTTTATCTAATAAAAGTAGTCCCTTCCATTAATCAAGAAAAAATAATACATAATGTACATTTTGCGAGTTAGCGCCAAAAAATATCAACATCTAACTCAAACAAAACCACAAAACCAGTGCATACACAACCAATGCACTATTTAAACATCAACAATCACACTAGAATACCTTCTTTCCTTCTTAACCCGAAAGAAAAATGCAAAGTTCGAAAGCGTTGATGGGTCCACTAGACTTCGGAAGTCTCGCGCCACAAAGAGCCCTTCACTCCTTAATGAGGAGGGCCCACCCAAAAAACCAATGGCCCACACAGCATAGAGTATCTTGTCAGCCCTTGAGGATCCGACGGCTATGATCTATTTTGGATGCACCGACATGCCCACCACTTAAAACTCAATCGGACCCGAAATGTAAACAAAATTTCTTTCTATGAAATTTCGAGCCCGTTTTCTAATATTAACTTTCGATTTGTTTAACTGCTCAAATCCCATGTGATCCAGATCTCTCCGATTCGACAGTTCTGAAGCGATCTTAGGCCCACAACATGCACACTCATTAAAATTCCAAACAGACCTGATGGGTGGCTTTAACCGCCGCTCTATAAAATTTCGGGTCCGTTTTCTGGGCTATCCTTCATGCAACTTTTCACCCGATATCCATCGAATGTTGGCGCTTGTTGCCATCAAAGGTCATTTTCCCATCCACCTACTCACTCTTTACTCCTTTCCTCTTTCCTAACATTGGTGCACTATTTGTTGTCTCCATAGGTCAAATTATTTCTTGTCTTTGATGCTTTGAAGATATTCCCTATCTGCGGTTGCCTATCTGTGATAGTCCTCACGTAGTTTCCCTGAGGGAGTCGCCTCCCACTCATAGCACCTGTTATCTCTTGTACATAGCACACCGTCATTTGCTAGTTGATCTGTTAATCTGTCGACATTTCTGTGTACATGAACAAATCTGAGTGTTCTTAGGGCCCTCAGGTGGAGTTGAATGCATTGATAGACCTATAATAACTGCCAATTTTTGGATACTTTGTCTGGTGCTGAGCCATTGCCTATCTTTGACCGATTTGATTGTCAATTCAGAGTTTGCCTCTATGATTGTGTTGTGTAAATTGTACTCAATCAAGATTTCTAGGCATTGCTCTAGGGCCATGAGCTTTGCCATATTGTTTGTGGCATTCCCCAAATGACTATGAAAGATAAATTTTATGCTTCCCTGTTCATCTCTTATGAATCCTCCATACCCAGCAACCCCATGGTTTCCCTTGGAGGCTCCATCTATATTAAATTTCAAAAATCCCTGGGGGGCAGTTGCCAGAAGTCCTTCCCCGCTGTTGTATGTTTTACTATCTTTCTTATGCCCTGGGGTACATGTGGATGGAGGCCCAAATTCAAAAGAATGTGAGCATCCTGTTTACCAGGAGGGATCTTGAGGGGTTGATTAATAAGGGTGCTTACAGTTTCTTTGAGTTGTCTTAAAATCTCAGCCATGATGCTCTGGGTTGAGCGCGTTCTGTTCTTGAAAATTCTGTTGTTTGTTTTTTTCCAAACATCCCAGATCAAAAAACTTGGGATTAGAGTCCATGCTCTATTGACTATTTCATTTGTTGAGAAGTCTTTCCTCCAATTCTTCAGAGTTCCAGTGATGTTGCTTTCGTCCCTATCAGTTTGCCTGAAAATTGAAGCTACCCAATTCCATAAGGTAGAGGTGAAAGTGCATAGGTTAAGTAAGTGATCCATCATTTCTTCTTGCAGGCCACATAGCCGACATCTAGATGGACCTACTAAGCCTCTTTTTCTTATATTTTCCGAAGTCAAAAAGTTTTTTTGGTGTACCAACCACATGAACAATTTTATTTTTATCCAGTGCAGGTTCTTCCATAGGTCTCCCCATATCTTATCAAGGTTTGGAAGGTCAAGTCCAGTGGCAATTCTTTTGGCTTCTTTGAGGTTGAAGTTGCCTTCACTATTTTTTCCCCATCTTATTTGGTCAGACGAAGTTGAAATCAAAATCTTTCTTTGTTCCAGGATCAATGCAAGAGCTTCAGCCTGGGATTTCAAAGGGGTTTCTTCACTGTATACTAGGTCCTTCCAAGTTCTCCATTTGCCATTGTCCCTTGTCTGATCCCAAAAATCACTAACCCTAAGCAGCCCTTTATTGTCAGTGTCATTTTTGAGCATGTCTAGTCCTTCTCTGCATGGGTTAGGCTCCTGCTACCAATTATCCTCCCAAAACTAGGCTAGGTTACCATCTCTGATCTCCCAAAAACTATGCTTCTGCACAATAGCTCTGTTCTCCCAGGCATTGCTCCAAATATGGGAGCCCTTGATGAGCCCTATCATTCTGATATGGTCCCTTTCTTGCTAGTTATTTGCGTACTTATGCTTCCAAAGCTCAGCCCAAGGGGTTCTTGTTTCCTTTAGCCATCTCCACCAAATTTTTGCCCCTAAAACTTTGCTTAGGGTTTTCGGGTCATGAAGTCCCAAACAACCATGGTTTTTGGGTTTGCAGAGCTTTTCCCAAGCAACTAGACCCCATTTCTTTTTCTCTTCCCCTTTGCCCCAAAGAAAATCTCTTTGGATGTTTCTGATGTGTTGTAAAAGTCCTTTTGGTGCAGGTAGAGCAGAAAACATGTAGATGGGTATGGTTTGCAGGACATATTTTGTCAGCACTAGCCTTCCAGCTAGGTTTAAGGATCTGCTTGTCCATTTTCCGATTTTGTCTTGCAATTTATTTATCACTGGCTCTCAAACTTTCTTGCTCAGAGGTTTGTCTGTAAGAGGTATTCCTAGATATTTGGAGGGTAATTGATCTCTTTGAAATCGGATAATTCTGGTGAGATTTCTCTGGATGGCAATATTAGTATTAAAAAAGAAAATTTTTGATTTTTTGAGGGTTACCTCTGTACCAGCAGGTAGTGCAAAATAATTCAGGATCTGTTTCAAAGCTTTAGCTTCCTTGACCGTGGGTGTACCCTGCAGCATGGTGTCATCCACAAATTGTTGATGAGTTAAGGTGTCCCCATTCAGGGTTAGTTTGAGACCTTGGATTCTACCTTCCGCTTTGGCTGATTTGATCACTTTACCCAAACCCATCATGAGAATAAAGAGGAAGGGGGAAAGCAGATCTCCTTGTCTGAAGCCTCTTGAAGGCCTGAAAGTTCTGGATGGAGAGCCATTAAGAAGTATAGAAAAACTAGATGTGGTAATAAGGGCCATTACCCATCTTATCCAGTTGTGGTCAAAGCCATAAGCTTTTAGTACCTCCCTGATGTACGACCAACTTAGCTTATCATAAGCTTTCTCTAGGTTAAGTTTTATGATCATACCCGCATGCTTATTGCTCTTGAGAGAATGAACCACCTCATGAGCTTGAATGATGTTATTGAGGAATTGCCTTCCTTCCACATATCCAGTTTTCTCCTCAGACACAAGAGTTGGAAGAAGGGGTTTGAGTCCGTTTGCAATCACTTTAGAAATGATTTTGTACACCACATTGCATAAAGCTATGGGTCTGTATCTATCAAGTGTCATAGCTTTTTCCTGCTTAGGGATTAAGGCTATGAAAGATTCATTGAGCACCCTTAAAATTGTTTTGGAGTTTCTAGAATCCTCCACAACATCAAGGATGTCTTGTTTGACTATTTCCCAACATGTTTTGAAGAATTCTACATTGAACCCATCTGGGATTGGGGCTTTCCCATTCTGCATCTCTTTGATGACTTCATTGACCTCCTCTTCAGTCATTGGCCTATTGATATTGTAATTGTCTTCCCTAGTTACTAATTTTGGAATGTGTTGAGTGAAGCTGTTGATAAATTGTAAGCTGTTTGAGAGAGGCTCCTCGGCTATGCTTTGAAAATGTTGTACCATAACAAACTCCATTTCTTTGTGGGTGCTTAGCTCTTTCCCTTGAGTATCTTTGAGTTTTACAATCTTGTTATGAGCCCTGTGATCCATGGTTTACTTGTGAAAAAACTTTGTATTTCTTTCCCCTTCTTTAATCCATTGCACTCTCGATCTCTGTCTCGAGAAGATCTCCTCTTGCTGGCATCAATTCTCCCATTCTTGTTGAAGAGAGTCATCTTTCATTTTCCTTTCCTTGGTAAAGCCATCACTGATGAGGATTTGGTTAATTATTTGAAGTTTCTGATCAACTTCTCTTTTGTCTTTGAAAATATTTCCAAACTCATTTTTGTTCCATTCTTTAAGCCCGAGTTTGATGTGTTTCAATCTCTGTTGTAGTGGGAACATCTTCATTCCTTGCACTTGTATGTCTTCCACCCAACATTTTCCAATGTTGGTGATAAAGTTAGGGTGAGTGAGCTAGACATTTCAAACCTAAAAGGTTTGTTCCTCAGAGTGCCTATGAAAGTAGCTTCAAGCTGGATAGGCCAGTGATTCGAGCCTCCAAATGGAAGGATTACAAAATTCAAGTCAAGGCCAGTGAGAAATAGGTCTTCCGAGATAATGAATCTGTCTAGTTTAGAGGTAACCTGAGAAGCCCCTCCCCTCTTATTGTTCCATGTGAAGGTGCCATTTATTGTCTCCGCATCCACCAACCTCGTGTTGTTTAAGAAGTTCTGGAAGGCAATGGAGTCTCTGCCTAGTATTCTGGTCCCACCTTTTTTTTTTGTAAGCGATCAGATCATGTTGAAGTCCCCTCCCAGAATCTAGGGCATCACAGGATGTCTCTCTCTTAGCTCCTCCAATGAGTTGAGAAGCCTGAGTTTGTCTTCAAGTTTTTGAGGACCATAGACATTTGTGATCATATAGAGTTCCTTGTCATGCAAAGGTTGGATAACCATTGAAAGGTAATTCCTTCCAAATTTTTGTGGATTCCAAAGAGTGAAAATCCCTCCTGCTGTGTTGCTTGCTTTGACTTCTAGATACTCGTATTTAATAAGCCATTTGCTATGTATCTCTCTTATTTTTTCTATTGAACATTTTGTTTCATGTATAAACACCGTATTTGGTTTTTCTTCCTTTATTCTATTGCTGAGATTTCTTTGTTTTCTTTTACTTCCTAGTCCCCTAATGTTCCAGGTTGTGAGCTTCATTTTGAAAGGTTTGTAAATGAGTAACTAGTAAGATCTTTTATCTTGCCTGAGTTAATCATGAGTTTCCCACACTCTGTTAGTAGCTCATTTTGCCTCTTCCTTCCTCTTTTTCTACCTGGGGTCTTGGTAGGGTGTTCTGATGTTACCTCCATCAGTTTTACCCCTCTATTTTCCTGGCTGTCATGGTTCCTCTTGATTCCAGCAGCCCTTGCCTGAGTTCTCCAGAGGAAGAGTTGTTGTACTCTGTCAAACTCCTCTTGTGGTAGAGAATCAACACCTCTGTTGGTTCCCTGCTCCAGGAACTTCTCTAGATCCAGATTCTCCCTCTCAAGAATCTCTTGTAGTTCGTGGTCCTCCATCCCAACTTCAATTGGGGTCATTTCCTGGTCCCTGCCCAACTCCATAGTGCTTGGCAGGTTCTCCCTTAGTTTGTTGTTCTCATGTGTGGCCTCCATGCTTTCATCTTTTTCCTTCTCTGCAGTATTATCCTCTGGTTCTGTGTCTATTCCATTGTCCCCACCTTCTTCTTCTAAAATATTAAAACTGTTATGACTTGGTTACTTACCTTCGCTAGGTTTCTTTTGGTACTTTTTCCCCCTCCTTTTCCTCTGCCTCCCGCCCTTATGAAGCCTTCAAGATCTTTGCCTGTGTTAGGTTTCATATTGTCCTCCAGTTTGTTAAGTGGGCAGTCTCTAAAGAGGTGCCCATGTTCATGACATTTGCGGCATCTGAATGGGACATGCTCATAGTCCACCGCTTGCACCCATTCTTCATCATATACTTCTAGAATAATTTCATTCGGAAGTGCTCCCGATAGATCCATTTCTACACATATGCGTGCGAAGGAGGTATATTTTCCTCGCAGATTCGCGTCTGATATTTTAAAAAAAATGACCTAATTTATTGCCTATGGCTTTTAAGGATTCAGGTAGCCAATAATCTAAAGGTAGGGAGTAGAGTCTAATCCATACCGGTACTGAGGTGAATGTTTCTCGCTCCGGGACAAAATCCATCACCCATGGTCGCATGTAAAGTCCTATAGCAGCATAGAAGTATGGTCCCCCTTCGAACACTCTGTATTTATCTACTAGGTTTGTGAAAACCACTGTGAAGAAACCCTTGGACCCAAGATGAAGGGTTATTTCTCCCTTTGGCTTCCAATAATTCCTTATCCAAGTGTACAACTCCTTCTCCATTGGCCATATCCCATAAATTTGCAAATGACTACATATGTCACCATGTGATCTCTGTGTGCCTGTAGCACCAGATCACTTAGGACAACCCGGGGTTTGATAGTTGACCTAGGTTTACAAGGTCCAATCACAGTCTTTTGCTCAGTTCTCTGACTACTGTCACCTGTCTTCTTCCCTTTTTTGACTTCCTCGTGACCCTCATCTTGTTCATGATGTTTGCTGCTTTTCGACATTTTCTTTACTTATTTTCCCCGTTTCTGCCTCCATTAGATTTTTGAATCGATTCAGACGTGCCTTCTTATTTCTGTCCGCTACTACCTGACTGTAGGAGGGAGTGGAGCTCCCCCCTCCTTGCCTCTCCATTGTTACCAACTTGCACCCTTTTCTCCCTGTTCAAAACCCTCCCTCCCGTCTTCCTTCACCCCTCAATCCCTTCGGTTTATTAATTCCTTGCATTTATAATATTAACAATCCCTTCTCAACTCTATCATCAATTGGATTCAATTTAATATTCACTTATTTTCTTCTTCGAATATTCTATAGATAAGTGATAAGTGATATATTCACCTCTTTTCCCCTATTTTATTATATTTATTTAAGTGATAAGCCATAAGTGATCAGTGATATTTAAGTGTTAGGATTACTAGCATGAAGAGACACAATTGGATATTTAATTGATAAGCCATAATAACTCTCCAATTCACATTGTTGCCTTATTCACTTGTCCTATCCATGAATAACATCCAATATGTAGAAATATTGGTTGATGTTTTAATCCATGGATTTAGGCAAGCAAGTCAACAATCTTATGCATATGAAAACTATAATGTTTTTTTTTATCTTAATATTGAACATAAATATAGGATTTATGGATGTCCATGTACTTAGTGGCATGATCAACAATCAACCGTTATTTCCTCATAGAAAAGTATTGAATGACTTATATAGAAGATGACAACCCTTACAAATTAGTTGTTTATTGATTTGAATTTTCAAGGATTGGTATTCTCATGGTAAGTATAAGCTTCATTGAATAGTGAAGGAATATCATTAGGCATGGAAGTACTAATAATTGATTTAGTCTTATGGGTATGGAGAGTCATGGGAGTAACTATTAGAGGACTAGAGGCCCTAGCTTGGGTTGAAAATCACATTTATTTTTTATTTGTCTCATCATCGAACATGAATGTAGTGTATCATGTGTTTGAATGTTATTCTTGTGCATTCCAACATGAGAAAATTTGTTAAGATGTTTTCTAAATTGCATTGATTTTTAAACTGCCATTATTATTCCACTGGGGTAGTTCATCACAATAGATCGTGTAGTATTCCATCATTCCATCACAATATATATTTATTTTTCATCATTCTCCCATAATATAAGGCATTTGCAAAAAAGAAATACATTATTCATTTTATTGAATTTGTTTTTTACAAGGATCAAAAAACCCATTAAACATGGTTGAAAAATGGACATTATGCATATAAGTTTCTTGTTATCCCAATCTAGGACAAGTCGTGATTACTTATGTGATGTAATATTGCGACAAACAAAGTCCAAATGAAAAGGAATCTACCTGGAAGGACAACAAAAAATGAAGCATATTATATTGCATTGATATAAGGCTTAGGAATAGTTAGGGAGTATGGATCCAATGGAATTGTAGTCTTCACCAATTCTGAACTTGTGTGCAACCAGATGAAAAGTGTGTACCAAGTCAAAAAGGAGAAGTTAAAACAACTTCATGGACAAGCAAAAAATATTGTTGGTCAATTTAAATCATTTAGCATAAGTCATTGTGAAAATGTTAATATGATGTATAGTGATCTATTGTATGGGGCAATGCCAATTCAAGATTTGTATGTGAAAGATGAATTGGTGTCAAGAATCTCTCCATCAAAATTTATTGATGGACATTGTAAGATATCTTTGATGTGTGAGTGTGTTTAAGTTATAAATGTGGTGTTTTTAATGACCATGTGTTTCTTTCAATACTATACTAAGTGTGCCCCCACTATGTAAGTAAAACTTGGTGAACCTGACATGTTTTAGATTTTTTTGTATTTAATTCTCAAAATGTGCACTTCAGCATTTGTGTTTTTAGTCTTGAGTATATTTGAAATGAATAATTTACACCAAATAATTTTGAAGAAGCCCTTGGATAGTTACATTTATTTGTCTTATTAATTTTTTGAATCTTGATCTTTTTAAATAGTAATTTTAAAGATTTTTAAAT
>APFE031225075.1:0-10651 GCA_000404065.3 Pinus taeda | reverse complement strand
CATACTTTTCATTTATTTATATTTTTATTAATTCACCATACCTCTTTTATAAATATGGTATTTGGCCCATAGGATTCACTTAAATAAAGCCTATTCTTGAAAATGGGCAAATGGATTAACTTAAATAAAACCTATTCTTGAAAATGGGCGAATGGAAGGTTCTAACTCCTAATTTCAAGGGCTAAATTTACCTTTTTTACCCTCTCCCTTAATAAAAGGTGGGCTATTTGAGGTGATTTGTAAAAAAGTACTATGATGCAAAATATTCGCCCACTAAAAATTTAAAACCCCTTAATTTCGCCAAAGGGCGAACATTCGCCCCTAAAATTTTCTATGGGAGAAAGCCCCAAGGCCCATTAGCCACCTGTTTTCCCACCCATCAAATTAACATCTTAAATTTGTAATTTCCAATCATTTTTACCCCATTTTCCAAATAACTCATTAATAAATATAATAAAAAATTGAACACATAAAATAGTAATTTACAAATAAATATCTTGTTAAATACATTAAAAAGAAAAAAAATAAAAAAATTAAAACTTTTAAGATTAAAATAAAATTTTCACAAACTTTATATTTAAAACAAGTCATACTACTCTGAACAATTACATCCAGGTACTCACTTGTTCAGCCTATTTATTTTCCAAAATGCCATAAACTTTTTATTACAACACAATGTACTCCCTATTTATTTTTCATTTCCTGATGCGAATACATTTTTAATTATAACCACAATGTAAATACAGTTACAAGCAGGTATCCAATTTCAGAAAACTATCCAACCTTCCCGATTTTACTTTGAATGAGTTTCTTAATTCACCTCCACTCATCCATCCAACAGGGCCTCTAGGCTCCACTCATTAAAATAATCATAAATTATTACTAAACTAACAAAATTAAAATAATCATTAATTATTATTTAAAAAGCAGAGAATTACTAATCGGTAATGATCCCTTTTAAATATAGATTTAACATGAGTCAATTTCTTCAGGTGTAAATTTTATGAGCAGATACTATTTAAGTGTTTTTTTTTGACATAAGTATAAGCAAAATTTAAACTTTAGTAACTGGCTGACATCTTAGACTGGCTGACATCTTACACATCATACTAGGCTATAAAATAAATTTCATCTTTGATGACTGATTGACATCTTACACATCATACTGGGCTATAAAATGAATTTCAATTTTTATGACTGGCTAACATCTTACACGTCATACTAAGCTGTAAAATAAATCTCTCAACTCAGTAAACCTCTAGACTCAATAACTACTATTAATATCTTATTTATTTTTTTAAATTAAATAATTACATTACAATTAGTAACCAACTTCATGATATCCAAACTTGGTATTCATGATTGGCTTTACTTGAGAATGGAGCTCACTTGGGATTATTCCAGATTGTTTCAGTTATCGGGAGGGACATGTTCGGAACCCTTCGCATTATAATCCTGTTTCAAACTAAATCTTTTCAATGCATTTAAAGAACAACTACCATAATGCCAGACACTAAAATCTGTACATCCTCCACGGATTTTGAAGAGGGTGAACTACTCTATCACTGGTCGACAATTAATGTACGTCTCTTGTGTGTGCACCAACACCCAAGTAGGCATCGAGGCACAAGAGAATGGAATGGAAACCCCAAGATCTAACAGGCCGAAGAAGAAGCGGTGGCTCTCCCCCTTCTAGCACTGACCAACGCCACGTTACCAGGTAGAAAGTTATCATTCGAGGCGATGGCTCTTCCACGACGCTGCATCGATTACCATTTAGTAAATTAAAAAATTATTTTTTATTGCAGCCCTTCAACCTCTAGTCTATCATGAAGCATATGTTTAGCATATTCTTTCCTAAATTTATCTTAACAAGTCTTTATTCACCGAAAAGTCAATCAATCTATCTGTACTTGAAATTGAAATATATAGGTTAGCTAATAAAATGACATATTTTAATTAGAAAAATGTATTTTTATTAAATATCAGTTTTATGTTTTTTAATAATTAAAAATTATTTTATATTATGTATTTTTCCATTATATTAGTTTAGTCATATAAATTAAATAGTTAGTAAATTTTGATAGACATCGATTCATGATAAGTATCAAAACAATTGTTTCATGTTACTAAAATTAAAGAAATCATAAAAAATAACCAAATTATAACTATATTATTACTATTACTAATTGTAAAAAAAATCAATATGACATTTTAAAAACACACAATAAGGTTCTTAATCGTGAAGATTCAATTCTACTTTATTACAAATATTCTTAATATGTAAATAAGATTTGTTATAATACCATGACTTATCAATACCATATACCCAAAAATGCTTTTAATAATCAAAACATATCTTTTTATTATTAATTTACGGCTTTTCATATACTTGTAATCTTACTACCTAAGTCCATTCACCAATGCTCTTCCTACCTAAGTCCATTGACCATTGCTCTCCCATGCTTATAATTTCCTATCCATCTAATGATCGCGTAATTTTCCTCATCTTTGGAATTCTTAGAAAAAGTCCTCCTTTAAGAGTTATGGGTATTTTTGGTTTGGAAGGCATAATACCAATTCTAGTAAATATCAAGGGAGGTAGAGAACATTGTTTTATTCAAGATGATAGTTTTGGTTTACAATAGTAAAACAAAGTTTGAGGTGATAGAAGACATTGAAAGTACAAGTAGTGGACAAAATATTTCCTTTTGAAGTCAGTGTTAAGCAATGTACATAATGTGAGGACAACATAACTTAAAAGTCAGAAATTATTCCCTTATGTCATTATACAAGGGCTCCAACAGTAGATGCACTAGGATTCAACCCATATTGGATAGTAAATACAATTTACAAACTATGGCTGCCTATTAACATGGTGAGAATTTCTATGATGTTGTCTGATTATTTGTTCAAGAACACATGTGCTTGTAACACAACAAAGGCTAAATTAAAAGCTACTAGGATAAGATAGAGCTTGGTATTTATCATTGAATAACTTATCACCTAACTATTGCTATGTTGACTCATCTTGTTTTAGTAACTCTTCCTATCTGTAGTTTTGGGTGCTTTAGGATTTCACTCCCATCTTTGTTAACAAGGTTATTTCTAAGACAACTTATATGATCCTACAACTCATCTTGAACTTCATAAGTAATATCATTCATACAACAATAGGATTACAAAGTTTCTTTCTCATGATTCTTGGATTAAGTTTGATTTTTGGAATAAGTCCCTTGTCTAAATCCACACTGAAAAAGCTAATGAGGCAATGGGGAATAATAATACTCCAAGCCTTGAAGTGAATGTTCCTTTTCATACTCTAATTATGTATCGAAAGGTACTTCAAAACAACTGGTTGATGTTGGGAACTAATTCGTGCTGTCAGAAAGAATGTAGGATATACAATAGATATCACTCCCTCTATGTTACCAGAAATGTGATAGTAAATACCATTCCTAGAAAAAAGCATAGTAGAAATGAGACAACATAGATTCAAACACCATTCTTCATAACCGTTCTCATTTTCATTGATGAGAAAGCTTTTTTTTAAGAAACAAATTGTTTCTTATGATAAATTGATGCAGATAATTCATTCATTTTTTTGTAACATTTTCATTTCTCCTCGGTTTCTCCTCTATTTTGCGGTTCCATTCACAAATCATGCAAACTTCTGTCATCTCTCGTTCTGGAAACTCACTATATGAAAATTATTTTCCTTTCCCACTTGTGCAGTGTGCATGAAAACTGGTGGTTGTAAATCATGAGGACCTGTAAGGCAAAGTTTAAGGTACATTTAAGGTGTAGAGTAGAGTAGAATGGATGAAACCAAGGCACAGATCAAATCTAAGCAGAGGAGAGAGGCATATCATATTTTGGCAGAGTGGAGGAGGAAGTGAGTATGACAAGGATCCTGAGTTAGCTTCACACCACAAACCAATTAGATTCATAAATATTTAATAAGATAATCAAAGGGTCAAAAAAGATGGATTGGTGTTTTGATAATAATAACTATATTTTGATTGAGAACTCTGCAAGGTGACCAAGCTAGGGTTACAGTCGTTATCAGACATTGAACTCCATGGAAGGGCGCAAAGGAGGGAGCTTCACTCCCTCCTACAAGCAGACTGTAGCCAGCCGAGGTAAGAAGCCAATAGAATAGGTCAAAGGTGCTGCTGAAGCAGGGAAAGAAAGCATGGAAGAAGAGCAAGAGGGAAATAAAACAAAGGAGAATAATAGCACAAAAGATAAGGAGGAAGACAACAAGGAATAGGGGGCAAAAACCAAGTCACAAAAGGGTCCATGTAAACCCAAAACCGAAGTCAGACCCAGAGTGGTTCTAAATGATCCTGCTCTGCAGGCACACAGGGACCACATGCAGACATATGCTATTATCTGTAAATTCATGGGAGTATGGCCCATTGAAAAAGCATTACAAACATGGATTAAATATTATTGGAAACTAAAAGGAAGCATTGACCTACATCTTGGCTCCAAAGGATTCTTTACAGTGGTCTTCACAAATATTGAGGATAAAGATAGAGTGTTTGAATGGGTGCCCTACTTCTTCGCGGCAGCTGACCTCTATATGAGGTCATGGATGATGAACTTTATCCCGGAGCGGGAGACATTTACCTAGGTTCCAGTTTGGGTAAGGCTTTACTCCCTTCCCCTTGATTATTGGCAAATATAGTCATTAATAGCCATAGGAAATAAATTAGGATGTTTTTCCAAAGCCTCTGAAGCCACCAGAAGAGGAAAATACACTTCCTTTGCACAAATTTGTGTGGAAATGGATCTATCCGGAGCCCTAGCAGACGAGGTTATTTTGGAGGTTTTTGATGAAGAATGGGTTCAAACAGTTGATTATGAACATATTCCATTTAGATGTCGCAGATTCCATGAGCATGGACACCTTTTCAGGGATTTCCCTCTCAGTAAAATAGAGATTAAGATCAAAGCTACCACCATGAAAGATACTGAAAACTTTCATAAAGTGAGTTATAAAGGAAAAGGGGGCAAAAGGGGACTTAAGCAACATCAAACAGAAGGGCCTTAGGTTAGTCTGAACAGATACCAAGTGCTTGAAGAAGAAGAAGAGACAAAAAAAAGCAGATGAGAGAATGGAGGGAAGTCTAGAGGAGAAGGAGAAAGAGGAAGACAAGGAGAAAACAAAGGATAATAATAAATAGAAAGAGGTCATGATGAGTGATGCAGAACTGGATATGGAATAGGAAATGACCCAGACCGATATGGAAATGGAGGACCATGAGCTATAGGAGATTCTTGAGAGAGAAAACCTAGATTTGGAAGGGTTCTTGAAACAAAGAATCATGGGAGGGATAGACTTGTTACCTCAAGAGGAGTTCACTAGAGTACAACAACTATACTTAAGGAAAACCCAAACTACAGGGATGGATAGGCAAAGTAACACTGTAAGACAGGGTTGCAAAGGGGTGAAAACCTTGAAAAAAACACCAGGATTAGCACCTAGATGCCCAAGAAAGAAAAGAGGTAGAAAAATGCAGAATGAGCTGTTGATGGAATGTGGAAAGCTAATGATAGATTCAGGTAAGATGAACGACCTAACCAGTTACTCCTTCACAAATCTTTAACGATGAACTTCACTTCTTGGAATATAAGGGGTGTTGGTAGTAAAGGAAACCAAATATTAATTAGTAACAAAATGAAACAAGAAGCTTTGGATATGATTTTTATCTAGGAAACTAAATGTTCTATTCAGAAAATTAAAGAAATATACAACAAATGGCTTAGTGATTTTGAGTTTTTAGAAGTCAAGGCAGAAAATTCAGCAGGTGGCATTCTTACTCTTTGGAACCCCCAAAAGATTGGTATAATAGATGTTGAGGCATCTAGAAATTATTTATCAGTTGTTATTCAACCTGTGGGGGATAGGGAGATCTATCTAGTCACAAACGTTTATGGCCCTCAGAGAATGGATGATAAACTCAGGTTTATAGATTCTCTGGTGGATCTCAGAGCAAGATTTGTAGATATACCCTAGATTTTGGGTGGCGATTTCAACATGATCAAATCGCTATCAGAAAAAAAAGGGGGTACCAGATCCCTAAACAAAGACTCCTTAGCCTTTCAAACTTTTATGGATTCTATGAAACTAGTTGATATTATTTCCAGTAATGGTCTCTTTACTTGGAACAATAAAAGAGGAGGAGAGTCTCTAGTTGCATCGAAGTTAGACAGGTTCATCATCTCAAAGAACCTTATGCTCAATAATAAGGAAATGGCAGCGAGTATTCTCCCCTTTGGAGGATCAGATCACTGGCTGGTCCAACTGGAGGTAAAAGGCACAGGCACCCCCAAGAATAGACCTTTTAGATTTGAAAATATTTGGCTCACCCATCCAGATTTCATCAACATCATTTCAGGTTGGTGGTCTAAAGATTTACACATTTAGGGTACAAGTATGTTCCTTCTTCACAAAATATTAAAACATATCAAATGCAGGCTAAAAGATTGGAACAAGAATGAATTTAGCAGTATTTTTGAAGGGAAAAAAGTTGTTGAAAATAATTTGCAGGAAATAAACCAAACCCTTATCATGGTTGGCTTTGACAAAGTCAGAAATGAGAAAGCTACCAAACTACAGAAAGAATGGGAGAACATTTGTAAACAAGAAGAAATATTTTGGAGACAAAAACCTAGAGTCCAATGGCTAAAAGAAGGAGAGAGAAAGATCAGATTCTTCCATAGGTCCACCTTGGCAAACAGATCACATAATAGAATCTCTTTGATCAAGGGTGAGGGAGGGAAACTTCTCAGTTCCCACGAAGACATAGAAGCTGTGTTAGTCTAGCACTTTAGTGGGATAGCTAAGGAAACCATTTCAGACAGAGAGCATTTCATCAAGGACTTAACACGACATATACCAAGACTAATGTCTAGAGAGGATAACTTTAACCTCAATAGGTCAGTGACTGAAGAGGAGATCAGTGAGTTCCTCGGGGAAATGTAGAATGGTAAAGTGCCCAGCCTTGATGGTTTCAATGTTGATTTCTTCAAAGCTTGCTGGAATATTGTTAAACAAGACATTCTGAATGTAGTAGAAGATTCTAGGAAGAATAGAACTATTATGAAAGCACTCAACACCTATTTCATCTCTGTGATCCCTAAATACGATAATGCCCTTACTCCAGATAAGTTTAGACCCATAGCATTGTGCAATGTGGTTTACAAGATAATATCCAAGGTGGTGGGCAATAGACTCAAACCTCTTTTTCCCACTCTTGTGTCTGGGGAACAATCCGGTTATGGGAAGGCAGGCAAATACTCAATAA
Organism: Pinus taeda; assembly: GCA_000404065.3. Lineage (NCBI taxonomy): Eukaryota > Viridiplantae > Streptophyta > Pinopsida > Pinales > Pinaceae > Pinus > Pinus taeda. Next base: position 3,335 of record APFE031225075.1, on the reverse strand, counting down.
TATCATTTAAGCATAGGAGGTGGTGCACTCACTGACTAGCAACAGGAAGGTTGGAATGATCATGCAACTAGACCTAGCCAAAGCTTATGACAAGTTGAATTGGACCTATATTAGGAGGGTTCTTATTGATTTTGGGTTTGATCATAACTGGGTCAAATGGGTCATGGCCCTGGTAACTTCTCCCAATTTCTCTGTTTTGGTAAATGGTTCTCCCTCCGAGACGTTTGTTCCTTCAAGAGGACTTAAGCAGGGTGATCCACTCTCTCCCTTTCTCTTCATTCTCATGATGGAAGGACTAGGCTAGTCCATCAAGCAGGCAAAGGAAGACAGAAAAATCAAGGGTCTCCAACTTTCTGAGAACAGACAATCCTTAACTCATCAAAAGTTTGTGGATGATACCATGCTGCAAGGAATCCCTACAGTCAAAGAGGCTCTAGCTTACAAACGACTTATAAGTGACTTTGCCATGGCTTCAGAGCATATGGGAGCCGGTGATTAAAAAGATGTAGGATAAAATTAGAAATTGGACAATCAGATCTTTAAACTTGGCTGGTAGATTGGTGCTTATGAAGGTTGTTCTTCAATCTATCCCAATTTTCATGCTTTTTGGTCTCCCTGTGCCTAAAGGAGTCTTGCAACAATTCATATCCATTCAAAGATATTTCCAATGGGTAAGGGGGAGAATAGAAAGAAATGGGCCTTGGTAGTCTAGGAAAAGATTTGCAAACCTAAAAATCATGGAGGTCTTGGTTTGGACGATCTAAAGGTTCTAAGCAGGGATCTAGGCACTAAACTTTGGTGGCGTTGGGTTAAAGAACCAAAGGCTCAGTGGGCTAGTATTTGGAAAGAGAAATATGCTAGTACTTGGAAAATTAATGATCATATAAGGATGTCTGGAAGTATAAAGGGCTCATATATCTGGAATAAGGCATAGGAGAATAGAGGCTTAGTTCAAAAGAATAGCTTCTGGGAAATCAGAGAGGGAGATCTGGCACTATTTTGGGAAGACAAATGGCAACAAGAACTGATACTGTTAAAAGACGATTTTAAGGACCTCAAGATAGAGACAAACATCTTGGGGCTATCTAAGGTTAAAGATTTTTGGGATCAAACCAATAATGCAGGAAAATGGAAAAACTGGAGGAATAATATCTACCTGGAAGACAACCCTTTGAAAGCTAAAGGAGAAGCTCTTATGAAAATGTTGGAACAAAGGAAGATTCTAGTACTAGGGGGGCATGATCAGTTAAGATGGGGCAACAACAATGAGGGCACCTTTAATCTTAAGGAGGCAAAACGCATACTCCTTGAGCTGAATTCTCTTGCTTTGGATAGAATTTGGCAGAATCTATGGAGGCATCAGGGTTGGATGAAGATTAAACTCTTCATGTGGCTGGTTTACCATGAGAAAATTCTGACTTGGGACAACATTCAGAAAAGAGGGTTTGTGGAGCCTTCCAGATGCCAGCTCTGTGAGGCCCAAGAGGAAACTATGGAACACCTCCTCAACAATTGCATCTTCACCTCTAGATTGTGAGACTCTTTTTCCACCATATTCCAAGAGACCGATAGGGATACAGGGAGTATTATCAATACCCTAAACAACTTGAGGAAACAAATTTTTAATTCCAAAATTCTATGCTCAGCTTGGGCTCTCACGCCTAACTTCATTATTTGGAATGTCTTGATAGAAAGGAACCATAGGATCTTTAAAAATGAAAAGAGACCTTTACAATGTATTTTTGAGCAGACATTAAGACAACTTAGGGAGAGGGTTAGTACAACTATGAGAAATCCCCCTGTAGAGCCTCTAACTTGCACCTATTTATCCATCATTACCTACATCTTTTCCTCACTTATCCCTCTCTTTTGCCCGATTTTCCTCATAAACTTACCAAGATCATTACATTTGATGTCTTTAAGCATGATTGGTTGACTTTGCTAAATGTTTGACTGTTTGTCTAGATTTTTGACATATGCACAGAGTTTCCGCAGCTATCTGGCAATTCCGCAGCCATTCAGCAATTCCGTAGACTTTTCATTGATCTCCATGTTCCACGTGTCATTTTGAGAAATGAATCACATGGGCACGTGGGAATGAAGGTGTTGAAGGTTCCTGTGCTATTGGCTTGTTCAGCAACACCACGCATACCTCCGGTCAACGAGGGTCCAACTCCGGTCAACAAAGCCAGCTCAAACGATGCTGCGTGAGCTGAAAGGATACGTCATCCAGATGGAAACTCCTCCACTCTACGTAGGTCATGGGAGACAGGATCCAACCTTGGATTCAACCTCCATAACGACCGTACCTTCCAGATCACCCACGGACCTATTGACGTGTTGCTGAACCATTTAATTTGCATGCTGTCAGTTAATTTTCAGTTTCTTGTTTTATGCAGTAGGCAGTTGTTTACTTGCTTATAAAATCCAACGTCTGCGCAAGCTTGAAAATTAGTCTTTAGTTGTTTCATTCATATAATTGCTACGTTTTTAGAGAGCACAGAAACTCTGTTTTGAAGCTGCTGTTTCAGCACTTTTTTACTGTAATTTCTGCATTATGAATTAATAGAAGACTGCTGTTTGACTCCTTTACGTAACTGATTTTTCTTTGGGCTTTGTGGATGGAGGGCCCCCGTTCATAACAGCCTTTGTACAGTAATTTACTCTCATGTTTTTACCATTCACTTCTTTTGAATTCAGCAATTTTCCTTTTCTTTAAACACATGTACATATTTGATTTAATTTCACTGTTATTTCATTCCAGCATTTACTTTAAACTGATCAGGACTGTCTTTTGCAGGTGTTAGCCCGGGATTGTGTGTATTTGTGCATTTGCTTTATCTCTAATAGTATTTTCAGTTGTCATATTCATAAGTTGTTGCCTTTACTCTGTTTTCCTAGTTGATTTCTAGTTTAGTTTCTCAAGTTGTATGCTAATGTATTGATGGTCTCTTTATCATAAGCTGTTCATCTTTAAGAGATTAGAATACTGATAAATTACAGCTTGCTTTTAGTACTTTTTAGACTTATCTCTAACTACTTCTTAATCATGTTTTACATAGTACTATATGTTGGAAGCAGAGAGTTAGGAAGAGTTAAACATTATAACTGGTCTTTAAAGTAGTCTTTCTTATCTTTTTATTGCAGCAGCATGAGTAGTGACTAATGCTATTAGAAAGTGTTTTTTTTTCCATTTTGCTTTCAGTTTCATTTCAAGTTATTTCTTTCAAGATTTTTCCTTTGCAAATTTAGAAGGTAGTTAGAAACCACCAATAACACACAATCACTCATTTAGAAATCACCTTACACACACTATCACTCATCTGTTTATAAAT
>APFE031225072.1:0-35744 GCA_000404065.3 Pinus taeda | reverse complement strand
GGAATGTGCAAATAATTAATATAAACAAATGATCTTTGAAACAACCTCACCCTTAAATACTGGCGATATAAACATGGATCCCTTACCCGATAAATGTTGTTTAATTGTGACACTATCAATTGAGAATCCAGATAAACTACCAACGAGTCGATCTCATGAGATATTGCCTCGGATAGTAAATTAATAATGGCGGTATACTTAGCCATATTATTTGAAGTGGGACCAATGCATACGCCTCTTGATACCATCAATTGACCAGTTGGATAATAGAGTACCCAAGCTGCGGAAGCGAGATTCCGAGTGTGCTGACTAGCACCATCGGCGAACCCAATATAGACCAAGTCATCCATCAACACCTGCCACAGTAGACCAAAAAGTGTTGATATCAAAAAATCTCGATGATATATGTACAAATATACATAATGTACAAAGAAGCCATGGCCTAACTCCTACTTAAGAAAAGTACTTCTTTAAGTAGAGCCCGTTTCGGGGCTCCACCAACTTGTTTCCCTCAAAATCGATTAACTCATATGATCCTTTTTCTAAAACCCGTTTAATAATGAAAGGACCATACCACATAGGCTCAAACTTGCCTACCCCCAAGGTGTCTTTATCTTGGTCATAGACCAAGATAAGGTCACCTTCAGAAAAGACTCGAGGACGGACAGATTTATCATACTGCATTTTAATCCTTTTCTTATGAGCCTCATTCATCGTGATGGCATCTCGACGCTGCTCATCGAGATGTTCCAAGTGAAGGAGGTGCTCTTTGAGACTCGAAGTCTCTGGAAGGAGCTCAACAGCTAACTTAAGAGATGGAATTTCACATTCAACCGGAAAGATAGATTCCATCCATAAACCAACTGAAAAGGTGTAAAACCAGTAGCAGTCTTCACGGAGGTCCGGTATGCCCAAAGAGCCGAATACAACATAACATGCCAATTGGACCGATTTTTGTCGATTGTGAGTTGGAGGATCTTCTTAAGAGTTTTATTGACTGCCTCGACCTGTCCATTGGCCTGAGGATAATAAGGAGATGAATGCTCCTGCCGGAAACCCAATTTGAGAGCCAATTTAGACATCAGTTGATTCTGGAAATGACTGCCATGATCAGTGATAGTCTCTCTCGGGATACTGAATCTTGAGATAACCTGATTGAAAAGGAACAATGCTACCGTGTCACTATCATTTTTATAAGTGGGCATGGCCTCGACCCACTTCCTAAAGTAGTCTACAGCCACGATAATGTACCTGTGATTCGCCGCTGAAGGCAGATTACAAGTTGTAAAATCAATACCCCACTTAGTAAAAGGACCAACGGTGACAACAGGAAAAAGAGGATCTGGATGAGCACGCATATTCCGAGTAAAGATTTGATAGGGGTGACAGCATTTGACTGCTTCCACATAGTCTTTAAAGAGTGAAGGCCAAAAATAGCCAGCACGTAAGATGCGTTGGGCTGTAGCAAGCCCTGATAGATGACCACCACAAGCTCCACTATGGCAGTCATTTAGCACTGACTCTGCTTCCTCTAAGGTTAAACAGCACTGAAGGATTGAATCAAACCCTCGAAGGTATAAGGTATCACCAATGATAACATAATTTTTAGCCAGGTGACGTAATTTTCGACATTCATCCTTGGAGAAAGTAGAGGGAAACTTCGAAGTCTGGAGATAGACAATGATATCTCCATACCAAGGGTCGAGTGAAGAGATGAGGAATAAATGTTCATCGGGAAAACTTTCATCATAAACAGTATCCTCTCCACAAGGCAGCTCAGAAATTAGCTCAGCGAAAACCATGGATTTCTTAGACTTGGCAGACAAGAACTACAGATCAAATTCTTGCAAGATGGCTATCCATCTATTTTATTTTCCCCCAATCACTCGCCTACTGAGGACAAATTGAAATGGATTGATTGTCGCTAAGACAAAAGTTTTGCATAGCAGGATATAATGACGGAGCCGTTGGACAGCATGGACAGCTGTTAGGGCCAACTTCTCAACCGGAGAATAGCGAAGTTCAGGACCTATTAAGCCTCGGCTCAAATAATAAATCACATGCTCGGTGAGAGCATCGTCCTCCTGAACGAGAACCATACCAATGGTTGATTCTGCTGTAGCAAGATATAAAAGGAAGTCTCTCCCATAATCCGGTGGACTCAAAAGCGGGGCAGAGACTAGTGCCTTTTTCAAAGCATCAAACGATCGTTGCGCAAAGTCGTCCCATACAAATGGAACTCTTTTCTGTAGCAAACGCATGAACCCTTTAGTGATCTCGGCATAGTTCACTATAAACCGTCTTAAGAAATTAGCCTTCCCTTGAAGACTTTGAAGTTGTCGAATTGAGGACGGGGGAGGCAACTGAACTATTGCCTCAACCTTGAAGGGATCAACCCGAATCCCTTAATTTGACACGATGAACCCTAACAACCGACTGGACGTAACTGCGAAAACGTACTTGTTGGGATTCAACCAGATTTTATAAAAACGAAATCGCTCGAAAACCATTCGAAGGTGACTAGGGTGATCAGTTCTCTTTCGAGAACGAGCAGTGAGATCATCCAAGTATGCTTCGATGACATGTTTGATGTCGTGGAAAGCATATGACATGGCCCGCTAAAAAGTGGCTCCAGCATTTTTAAGACCAAAAGGCATCTTTCTATATGCAAAGGTACCCCAGGGACATATAAAGGTTGTCTTATGTTGATCTTCAGAACGGATAGAAATTTGATTATAACCAGAAAAACCATCCATGAAGGAAAAAATCTCATTACCCACACACTCGTCGATAATCTGATCAATGAATGGCGTGGGGTAATTATCTTTCAGACAAGCCTTATTTAGGTCCCTAAAATCGATGCATACTCGGATTGTTCCTTGCTTTTTATCCACAGGGACTGGATTAGAAACCCAATCATTTAGAGGAACACGGTATATGAAACCCGCCTTTAGCAGCTTCTCCACTTCAGCTTTGATAGCTTCTGCTTTCCTAGGGTTAACCGGCCGAAGCCTTTGACGAACTAGTTTGGTGTTTTCATACATCTTGATCTCATGTTGAACTATAGATGGGTCAATGCCAGGCATTTCCTCATAAGACCAAGCAAATACATCTCGAAATTCCTTGAACAGGTCGGTGTAAATTTGAATTTCTTCAAGGGAGCCCTCAATTTCGATGAAGAGATTCTCGATCATGTTAGGGTCCCTAGAGATGTTTATAGGTATTGTTTTTGAAATCACCGACATATTACCTTCGGCACGAACGTGTGCTGGAGCCAAAGGATTTGACACCATACAGACATCACTAGTACAGAGCTCAGAGAATCTAGATTCTACCTCCTGCAATGGAGGAAGAAAGTATGAACGATGGTGTAAATCTTCCTAAGGTCGATCTATACCCATCATTGCTTCGAGGATTGCTTCTTCAGAAGGTAAAACTGAATCTAAGCAGTCCAAGGTAGAGGTAGAATCAAGGCTCCAATCGGGGCCACATCACCATCTAACTCCTCTTCGGAAAAAGGAGTAGAATGGTCGTCTGCAGAGTTGATGATAGACTGATATCTAAGCTCAGCTGCAAATATAGGGAATGCCATTCCATTCACTTGTCCTTTAACTAATGTGGTTGTAGGTGAAAGCAAGGTCCAAGGGTCTGAAAAATAACGAGTTTGGAAGAACTCTTCTCGAGGAGACTCCTTAGATGATGAAACGACATTGATTTTAGCAAAAGGAGACGGAAGATCAAAGGTACCCATCAACGAGGAATACATCCCTACTCCTAAATTCTCAGTAGGCGGATGAGGGTTATCCACTAAAGGAACAGTAGAGTCAGAGCTTGCTTGAGGATCAACTGGACAATAATCCAATTGATCAACCTTAATGATTTTCCCCTTATGAGGAAAGCAAATGACATGAAACAGAGTCGAAACAACGAAGTCCATTTCGTATACCCAGTTCCTTCCTAAGAGGAGATTATATTCTAGGTTAGCATCTACGACTTCTACTTCAATATTGACGAACTTCCCCCCAACACATATAGGAAAGGCCAGGATAATCCCATGCGGCTTATGAAAATGACCATCAAATGCAATCAAGACGGTAGGTGAAGGAACAGCCGAAGGTGATCCAATAGCCTTCCAGCATGACATCGACATGATGCAGGTGGAAGCTCCTTCATCAATAACGATATGAAAAATGTTAATTTTCCAGTATGTAGACTTTATTTGGAAAGCCATATGATGAGGGAGTCACTTTTTGACATTTAACATGTCGAAAGTGAGCACTAAATAGTTAGTTGGATCGACTGCCCCAATCGCGGAAAGTAAAGCACTTTGCTGAGCTGGACACAACTAGAGAACCTCTAAAGCGGACATGGTGCATGGACTCTGAGCTAGATCCTAAATAATGGAGTAATTCTGGGTGGCCCTAGCATTAGGATTAATAGTCGCACGTTTAGCGAAACCTTTCGGTATCCATGGTATAGTCTCAATAGGGGGTCGCTCAATATGAAGGTAAATATTTCCAGGAACAATCTTCTCCTTGGAAGTTTCAGCTTCACCATAATCACATGACCGAGTAGCCACATGGATGTTAGAACCCACCATGAAAACATTTGATGATTTTTCCCCTTCTTGGTTGCCCCCTGCGGAGGTTCTAGGGTTTGAACTCGCGCAAGCAAGAAGTTGCTGCCCTTGGGGAAAAGGGTTGGTTAACACAGCTTGAGAACTAGAAGTCCCTTGCTGCCATAACAAACGCTGAGCATCTTAAATCTTGGGGCAAAGGTGAGTTAAATGGTCTCCACTGCACAACTTGCATGGAAACTTGACTTTCTTTTTAGACTCATTTCTACCACCACCAGCATTATTGTCGGATTTATTTGCGTCAGCCTTCCCATCCTGGTTCTTTTTCTTACCTCGTCCTTTCTTTTTCCCGTTGGAATTTTGATTTCCTTTGGGGTTATCAGATTGGATAGCATTAATCGAAGAGGTTTGGGAAGCCAGAGGGTTAGACGATGTGACTTGGTTGTTAGAAGCAATTTGTAAAGACAACTGCTGCAATTGGTTCAACAAGTTCACTGCATTTGTGTCTACCAAACCCAACGATACCATCTGCGTGGGGACCTGGCTTCGACTTAGCTATATCAAACTTAGACCCAGGAGCATCTAGCAAGTATTTTTGTAGGATCCCAGACTGAGAGTAGATCAATTCTAATTGTTGGGCCCTAAAAATGGCTTGCTCCTCAGAATAGACTCTAGACATGGAGACATCGTTGGAGATCTCAGGTCGTAAGGATTTCAAAAACAATTCGAGACGGTACTCCAGAGGAATTTTGGCTTTAATGAGCCTATTTATCCATCTCCATTCCTGAATATGGTCAGAAATGTGAGTTGCCTTATCCTGACGAAAAGTGGCCAGTAGTTCAGTTCCAGCATCATAACGGACAGGCAACTAGAAATGATTTAAGAAAATATTGGCTAAGTCAGCGAAAGATGTAAAGCTACCCCCTGGCAACTCTATATACCATTTGGCCACATTACCAGTCAAGGTTCGTTGAAAAAGTCTCAACCTAATCGAGTCATCGATAAGGGAGTTAGATGAGCACCACAAATGGAATGTGGTTACATGGTCGCCTGGGTCCTCACCGCTCTTCCCTTCGAATTTTGGAATGTCTGAAGGGAGTTTGGTTGGGACCGGAGGCCAGGTCGGATTGTACTTGATTGGATCGTTTGTTAACTTAGTGAGATCTGGAAAGTTCAATGTTGCCAGAAACGGAAGCCTAAGAGGACCTTGGGGATTCCACCCAGACTGGGCGGAACTCCCAAAGTTCTGAAAAGATTGACCTGGATTTTGGAAGGCACCAGGTTGCCTGAAGTAACCAGCAGAAATGGCTGAACCAAAAGGCAAGCCTTGTGATCCAGCAAAATTCGGAGTTTGACCAACTCCGGCCGCAAAACCTCCATAACCAGCAAAGTTTCCTCCTAAAGGATTATAAGGAGTTGATAACCCATGATACGGATTCCAAGCCTAAGCTAAGGGAGGAATACTTTGAAACGAACTAACTGTCGTGTACAACTTATTCCCTTGTTGGCCAAAAAATGGATTCCCAGTTCCCGCGCCACTAACCCCAGGGTTAGTCCAACCTTGGAAAGGATTGTTGCTTTGTCCTATAGAAGAAAAAGGCATGGATCCTATCATCGGGTTGGAATGTGGTATATGACCACTTCCGAAAGGAAAACCCTGGAATGAATTCGATCCACCCATCATGGACGTGGCGGCACTAAACGGAACTGAAGGAATACCCTGTGAATGGGTGCCAAATGGGAAGAATCCAAAACCAAAAGCATTGGTTTGGGAATTTCCACTCATGGACAGAATGGAGGTAGACCCAACTAAAGATGTGCTAGCAAAAGATGCAAACAAAGAAGCAGAGGAGATGGAAATCGTTCCTCCCCCTTGTACCGATGTTGGAGTCTGCATAGTTGTAGCACTTGTAGTAGAAGCCATGCTTCTAGTAGTGGTCATCGATGGTAAGCACGTAGCGTAACCTGGACTTGAAGTTCTATGCGTCAGAGTCCCAACGTATTGTAATATGTCTGGATGACTAGATGGTAGGGGAGAATTCGAAGCCACTAACGACTCTGAGAGTTCTTCTACCTCTATGTTATTCTTCGCTTGAAAGAGAACTCGAGGAAGAACTGGAGTGTTCCTCTCTTGTTCCGCGGAAGTGCCAGGCCTTGCTTGAATACTAATGCGCCCGAGAGGAGGATCAATCCCCGATGCGTCAACTGTCGTGGGACGAAACCCACCAGTAGTATTACCTTTGCACCTTCTAGGAGAAGGCTCTAAACTTGGTGGTGAAAGACCACGAAGTCTTCGAGACCGTCTAGGTGATTGGTCAGCCACTTTGAATTTCTTGTTAAGATCTAACTAAAGACTCAAAAAAATGAAAGCTAGGCCAACTGAGAGCACAGAGCACACACTATAAAGTCCCTAAAGATAACAGCCAATCAAACAACTTCCAATTATTTCCGCTCCGGGTGATTAGGACCGGACACCAAAATATGAGAAAGTGAATTAAGGGGCCTTCCGAAGATAGTCTCGGATGATGAGGGCCCAGTCCTATCAGCGAAGGTAACAGAGGAAGTTACGCTGACCTCCTAACAATAGCCTACAACGATGCAAGCCCCCAAGCTTCGCAAGGATGCCCTTCAGTAGTACTGTCGATAGTGATACAACGTCAACCTCAGGTGCCATGGGATTCCCCTCCGCAGCCACTTGTGTAGATCCCTAAGAGTGGCAACTATGGATACCAACTCGTCGCAGAAGCCAGGCAGAACAGTCGTGAGGTAAGTTCGGACAAGTAGGAGAGGGGGTATCTCTCTTCCCTGTCTTCATAGACCCTCGTGCTTAACTCCCAGATTCGGAGCTTTCCTGGTCTTCCTAACGCTATTGGATTTTCACTCGCTATTCAAACTCCTACGTTTGACGTTTAAATGGCCTTTGAGAGTTAACTCTCCACTCACCTAATCCAAGGCCCTAAAATCCTAAAACTTATTGGTGTATCTTAACTTTAAAAAAAAATTAGTGAATTTTAGTTAGCGCTAGATTTTAAAATAGGTTGTTCTTTAAGTCACGGGATCACGAAAGTGAAACTAGTGGTGTTTTTGACGCAAAAGAAATTAATAAAAACTTAACTACATGCACATGCACTTGTTTTCATTTTTCGATGAAAAGCAATTTCTACAGGGTTCAAAGGAACTTCTAATAAAACAAATTTTTCTTTTCTTTTCGTTAATTCACGCTTCACACTCACAAAAGTTAACAAAGCTATGTATGCCTAAAAAGATATGCAAATCTATCCTAATGCAACAAATATATGCTAATGCAAGATTCAAAACAACTCTAAAAACAAGAAATGAAAGTTGCTTGCTTATCAATTTTTATTTTGCCACTTAAAATGTCTAGATGGAATATGAGATGCTACCATTCATTTCGTCTAAACACTAAAAACAAGTTTCAAGACAAACATAAAGCACTTTCATTCACTAAAAGGAAACCAAATGAAAACCAAGTTCAAGAAAGCAAAACGAAGTTTTTCAAAAAGTTTTCCTCGAAGCAACAACAAAAGAGTCTTTTCAAAAATGCTCTCAACAAGACTAAAACTTTGTGATTGAAGAATAGGAAACAAACACTTTTGCAAGTTGACACCACATAATGGATGAAAACTCAACAAACATAAATGTGTTTAAATATGCTCTTAACAATCAAAAGCAGCAATGAAAGCTTTGGCAACAAAGACCAAAAAGATTAAAAAGAAAAATTTCAAGAAAGTATCAATCAACAACTTTCATGAAACAAAGAAGTGGATGGTCACAAAAAGCGGTTTTGTCAAGCAAACAAAAAGTCACCAAAAACAAGATTTAACACAAATATTGAGACCAATCTTTCTGCCCTGATGAATCATAGCAACCAAGATTCCAGCAAGAAATCTTGCGTGCTTCAGCAAAAAACGATGACGCTTGCAACAACAAAAACAAGACCAATACCCCTTACAATCAGAGAGAATTTGGAACAAGATGCTTGCTGTAAAACAAACAACTGATACTGGAAAATGACTGTTTCAGACTGAATCAAACCACCAGACAAACCTTCAGAGCCAAAAAGATTTACAAATCTTGAAAATTGCAAGATATACGTGACTTTACTTATGTACAGATTGCGTGTATATGCGACTGATCCTAAGGAAACCTGCGTATACGTGGGTTAACTTACGGAAACATGCGTATATACGCTTCTGTAACTAAGAAAAATAACGTATATAAAATATTTTCAAGAAAAAAAAACAAACTGAAGAAATTGGCAAAACTTAGAATTCAAGAGCAGACCACACAGCAATAGCAAGCAAACAGGCAACTGAGCCCTGATTGGCTTGAAAACACCCAAACTAGGAACAACAAGAGTGTTGTCCCCAGGGGAGTCGCCAATTCTGTTGAGGGAAATGTTCCCCTAGGGCTTTTGGGTTGAAACCCTAGCAGATTAAAAGTTGTCTATATAGAGAAACACACATTCACACAGCCATTATGTATTATAAGCAAATTCTATAATAAGAGGGGGCGTACCTTAGGTCCTACGTTTGAGAAGGTCCTTTAGGGTCCAAACCATTCTTCAAGTTCCTTTTGCTCCTTTGTCCTGCAAAACAACCAATTCCAAAGAACACAACAGTATATGGACAAAAACTTATAAAGAAACCATCTTCATGTTATAAAGAAAGGTAGTTAGTTATGAACTTTAAACAACCATTCACATATGAATTCCAACATGAATATCATAAACATAAAGAAGGTTTATATCAGGAACCAAGACGTGTTTCTCTTATTATAGACAAATAAAATTCATAAAAGGAATAATTTCACCTGAGTCACCTTTCGCAGGCTCCAAGCAAAGCTTCCTTCTAGATCTGTCCAGCCTCAGGCCTTTAGAAAACTCCTTCCATGACTTACTCCATGATGTCATAAGTAGTGGATGAACATCAACACACAAGGAAACAAGGGTTTCCTGTACAAATGGGGGAAGTGTAGAAGGCACAAGGGTCTTCAGACCTGGTCAGGGGAAAAATCTCAGCATAATAACCTTTCTTTCTCTTCTCTCCTCCCTTAGGCCTTCCCTTTGAGGTCTTTTTATACCTCTCCCAAAGTAGTTTTTTAGTTGGGAGTTGGTTGGGAACAGTTGGGCCACGGGCACTAACAGGTGATCAGCAGGTAAAACTCGCGATCTCCACCCAAAATTAAGGAGTTTTATATTTTTTTTAAGTGTTTTAATACATATACGCGAGTTGGGTATATGCCTACCTGCGTATACATGCGTTTAACTCAGGGCAATGTCGCATATAAGGGATAAAACACTGTTTTTTAAATTTTGGACTAGGTCTAGAAGGAGGGGTTGCCCTAGGCCATGAGTGCAGCATCACAAACCATAAGAGTGAAATTTGGAGCTATAACATGGAGTGCCTTGCTAGGGAGCACTACCAAGTTCAACCCCACTCCCTTGAGGGTGCTAACAGTGGGCCTTTTAGCTTCATTCTCTGTGGTCAGTGCTCCATCCAGTAGTACTATCGTGCTGGAGACCTTTGCGCACAGCATCTCGACAACATTTGAAGTACCGATCGCAAGACTGGTGGACACCGTACCAGCCTACAATGTGTGGGTCTGTAGCTCCTATAGACCTATTTGGATGGTGCCCAATAGTAGGTGGTGAAATCCCACACCATGTCTCCAATATCATTCAAATCGCCATCTGCTAGGGTGATTTTGTCTGGTGACGTCTTAGTGGCCTTGGATATCTTCCTTGACCTTCCTTTCTCTTGTTCCCTTGGATACTTGATGCAGACGGACGTCACCTATGGGTCCACACCATGCTGCTCCGTTTGCTCATCTGTTTTTCCTCGGTGTTGGGCAAAGGAAACCTTGCACTTTTGTAAGAGCCCTGCTCTGTTTTTCCTGTCTGTTTTTCCATCTGCTAAGTGGTATCGCACTCTGCTTGGGCCTTGTTAGTGGCCTACTTCTTCCTCTTCTCATTCAGCTATGCCATCTTGAGCTTGGCCTCCTCCTTTTTGTGCTGCACGACGGACTTGCTTCCCCCCATCGCTAAGTCTGAGGTAGTGCGCCATTCTGCAAGCCAGTGATCAAGTACCGCATCAATTGCATCATCCATTTCCAAGTATGACAAGTCATATCATGTCTATGTAGGGTCCTTCCGCGCCCTGATCGACACATGGTGAAAATATACCTTGAACTCCACATACCCTTGTAGTTTGGCGAACATAGTAGGTGACAACCGCCATTTACGATTGATAGCCATGCAGATGTTCATTTCCATTAAGATCCAGAAGATCTTGCTATCCTTGGTGCACTGCACATCCTTGGTCACCCATAGAAAAGTGTACTTCGCTGCTTCTGGTGGGTCTAGCACGACCGAGGGGAATTGACTGTCTTCCGGCAGCTCCCATGCTACTAGCACAATAGACAGTAAGAGCCACACATGGTGGAAGGTCTTGCTGAGCTCCTTGCCTTGCGACAGTTCACAAGGAACTCACCACAGAGATAGTGTGCCCAATTGAACTGAACTCCTTCAGCGCATTGGGCTGCAAGAGCGATGAATGGTACCGACACTTCATCTTTGCAACACTTCCTCATCACCTTTCCTGCCAAAATATGTGTGGCCACCTCAACTACAGGGTCACTGATACTTGAGATGGCATAGCCTCGTGGCTTCTTCATGAGCTTGAACTTCTCCTTCATGGCATTCGCCAAAGCCTACTCACCACCTTTTCCACCAAACATCATGGTAGGATTTTCTCCTATGTAGGGCAACCGTGTGATCCTATGGTTCAATTTGTCGGTGATGAGTATTCGCTCCTCCAACCACAAACACCCATTGTGCACCAAGCATAATAGCTACTTGATGACCAACACTGTAATCGGGGTGTAGTTATAGTGCGACACCCATAATAGGTTGAGCAGACCTGCCTTGTCTACTCCCCTAAGTCACTTCCACGGTTCCAATGCAGTCGTCCCGGTGGTTGTGTCAATAATGCGGTGTATTAGCTGCTCTACCGCTAAATGTGGGAACTTTTCGTGGTCAACTAAGTCCCAATCTTCCAGTTTTAACAAAGGAACCCACCCAAAGTGTGGTCCTTCAAAGACAATCTCGTCTGGCAGCAGAGGGGTTTGTAAGGGGACCTTGCTCTCATCAATGTCCTTTGGTACCTTGGTCTTTCTCTTGTGCGGAGGGATGTACTCGGGCAACTTAGTGATAGATTCAGCACCCTGGACTGTACTCGGGCAACTTAGTGATAGAGTCAGCACCCTGGACTTCAACTTCCTCCACTTCTACCCCCAAATCCTCATCATCCATTGGGATGTCTTCAATTTCTTCCTCCTCCAGCTCTAGGTTAATGGCTTTGCCATTTTCCTGTGTGGTGGGCTTGTCCTTTAGTGGGTTTCTTCTCTATGATGTGTGCACCAGTATCATAGCCTTCTTTCCCTTTTTTTACTTCTTACTCTCCTTGGTTGGGGTTGGCTTCGGTTAAAGCATTTCTTAATTCCGCATCTCCTGCTTGCCCTTTTTATACTTTTGAAGCTGAAATGAACATAATGTTGCAACAACAAAGTGAGCCTCCTACTCAACTTTTTCCATTCACCATTTTGGTATAAACCTACAACTTGCATCCCATCAACAAAGAAATGCAAACAGATGCATCAATAGACATGCAATATTTAATTGGATAAGAACTCTAACCATTTCTTACCAATCCATTTCAAAGTTCCTTCCTTTGTCTGCACATCAGCTTCAATATGTTAATCATTCTGAGACACATCAGTCATGGAATCTTCCTTTCCATTTCGGCCATCTTCTCTTTCAACCTTCTCGCCCAGCTTTAGTGCAAGCATTGCTAGATTTAGAGTCCAACACCTTTCTGCAAGATGCCCTTGCTTATGGTAGTAAGTGCACTCCACGTGCATCCTCTTGACAACATGATTTGCCTTGTCCAATGGACCTTTGGTTGCTTGCGTCTTTTCCTTTAAAAGTTTCCTGTATGTGGCCATTCTCTTCCAACATCTAGAAACACAATGGTTATCCAAACCACAAAAGGAACATGAAATTTTTTTTCCATATCTATGTGGAAATTTATCATGCTTTGCAACATCAAAAGAAGTATGGTTAGAACCAGATTTATACTTTCCTCTTTCACCTTTATTGTCTTCATAAGGAGGTGAAGCAAATGAAGAAGTGGCTCCCTTTGGAATCCCATCAATCTCTTCAATGTTGTTAGAGTTTTCACAACTCTCTTGTTCAAAGGTGTGATTTTGAACACCTACACCCTGCAAATGATGTTTCAAGCCATTTCATTCCTCCTGAACACAATCTTCACACTCTTGGGATAGAGTACTTGCAATGAAACTCCTTCTTGGAATGGTTTCAATGGCCTTTATGGTAGCTTTGGAACTTTCTCCATAAGACTGTCAATAGCCAAGACCCAAATATTTAGGCCTTTCCTCAACCATTATTGGTTCAATAATACCTTGTGCATGCTTTCTCAAGCCCTTTCTTTCATAGCCCATCTTGGACATTAGCTTGGAACCTATGCCTTTAGTATGATTTTCAAAAGAACCAATATAAGCATTCTCAAAAGAATTTGAAGACAAAATGGAATGGCTTACCTCTTCTTCAAGTTGATACTTGACTAAGGCTTCTTTGGCAACAAATAGTTGTGACTCCAACTCATGCATCCCTTTCAGGTTCATATTTGCAATATGAAGTTGCCTCTCCATTTCCTGCAGTTTGTTAGCAAGCAACTGCTTCTCTTCCTTCATGGAATTCAGTTGCTTTCTAAGCGTGCTACTCTTCCTTCAATCCTCATACATTTCTCTCACCATATCCATCATGGTGGACAATTCTTGCTTCATGCCTCCATCAAAGAGTCTTGTGATGGAGAAGGAATTTGAGGACACACTTGTAGAAGTTGCCATTATGCCAATGACTAAAAAAAGAACTTCAACAAGATAAATAAAGGGCTTGTTCAACAACCTTTTGCAACAAACCTCTTGTGATCCAAAGATTTCCTTGAGGTCCTTGGGATAGAAGAATGCCTTCAACTCTTCTTCCTTCTGCAAACTGAACAACTAGTCAGTCCGGAAACAAGCATACAATTAACCTCTTGCTGTTCAAACACCTTTCAGACAAGTAGTCTTTGCTTTGCCAATCAAGCATTCTAAGATAACCTTCTTGGAAGTTTTGGTTAATCAATCTTAAGCTCTGATACCACCTGATCTGAAAATGGGGCTCTTAGGCTTCTTGTCTAGCATACAAGAACCTCTCCCACTTCCAAAGCTAGAATTTTCTCAAGTCTATTTGATTAACCAATACAAAATTAAGAAATTCTTTAAAGTATAGGCATATGCTTGTATTTATTGTGGGCTGTTATGTGCTTTAACATTTGCTGTGTATGCTGATATTTAAATGTGCTTGAATATATATATACATATATAATATATAAATAGAAATGCATATAACGGTGAATAATGTAGTAGAGAAGCAAAAACATAAGACAACAATGTAATATGGAGTTCACCCCGATATCTTGGGCTACGTCTCCTTGAGTTCTAATCAAATCGATTAGGCTCTTTGGGATTATGGTTGAATTCTTTTACAAGTTAGTGACTCAACTCCATATGGTTTACAAATGAACCAATGGGCTTAGAATACCATCTTACCCCTGGCTGTCCTTTAGCTGCAAACAGTTCTAGGCCTCTCTGGACTGATTCTTTCAGTCAGTGCTCTGAGCTCCTTTGAGCTTTTGGCTTCTCTGACTCCCTCAGAATTGCTTACTCTCTGGAATCCTTCTTGTGTCTTCAAATCTGACAACAACAACAACAACTAGATCATTTTTGTCTCTCTGTTGTTCTGCAACTTCCTCGTAGCTTCATGGCTTGTGGAATTTTGTTTAGAGCTCTTTGGTTCTACAGCTCTACCTTTCCCAAGCCTCCAACCTCTAGTGGCTCCTCTCTGGTGAGTGCTCTGGCTCTTTGGCTCTGTTTGGCTTTTCGGCTCTCTATGCTCTGCTTCTGAGTCCTCGCGAGCGCTTTACTTACTCTACAGACAACCTTCCTTGCTCTATCAACTACCCTCCTGGCATAAATCAGGCATTCAAATAGATTCCTTAGCCTTCACAGCCTCTAAGATTCCTCTGTGCATTCTTTGTTTCTCTGTTTTACTCTCGGCATCTGCGCGGGAAAAAATCCCCTGTCAATTCTACTCTTTGTTTATTTAATACACAACAGTTAAAGTTCTCCTGAAGCATGGGATCGACTGTTTTCTCTCAAGCATCAGTTCACAATTGAAATGAACCGAAGGCATAGGAAACTCAGTCATTTGGCCTCCTTCATGCAAAAATCTCGAAAATAGCCATATAATGACAATACATAGGCAAACGCATGAAAAACACATCATGAGCCATTTAACTGGACTTCAAAATACATTCAATCGCACCTATAAACTTATCGGGTCTGATTTTGATCGCATATCGCAATCACAACAGGTAGGAGCCCTGGTCCATTGTCTTAACGCAAATAGTGATGCAATATTCCCCATTAAATTTCCACCATCCGATCAGACTTGCGATCCAATGGTCCAAATGCGATCACATTATTACTCATCGCAATGTATATTGGCTCCAACATTGGGGGTTCGTCAATTGCCGATTGTTCATCGACGATATCGGTGTATCGCTATCGGCCTATTTTCATCGGTGCTATCACTAATCGCATATCGACGTATCATAGAGCTATGACCCGGGGGTCTTCCCTTATGACACACCAATCCGATACATATGCAAATGCAATACTACATTGAACCATGTTGCAAACGGACCGTTGGGTCCACGACATAAATTGCAGTCGGGGGTTTTGGGGTGATGGCCTATAATTGAACCCACTAATTACATTATCGCCGATATATATATGTTCCGATATATATAAAATCTTTCCCGCTCCAATAGTGTATTCCACTGTACCTATGCTTTTGAATGCCGATAGTGTTGAATGCATATATGTATGGGTTTTGGCCCCGGATAGTGTTAAACGCATCCTTTGCTCCTTTGATAGCTCCCGACAGTGTTAATATGGGTTTATATGCTGATAGTGTATATGACCCATATATATATCTATATCTATCTATCTATCTATCTATCTATCTATCTATCTATCTATCTATCTATATAATATATAATATATTATATATAAGTTTGTGCCTCCGATAGGCTCAATTTCATGGTATTCTTCATGTTTTTGGGTCCCATTATAAGTGGATTTTGCTCCCTTTTACAAGGGATATAAGCAACTTCATTTTATAGTAACTTCTACACCCTAAGTTAGTTTTGGCCCATTCAAATTGCAGTGGATTCAGAATGAGATGATCCCTGCAATGGGGCCAGTTCCAGGAACTTCCTTGGACTTTCATTTTTCCTCAGTGAAGAATACTTAGACTTAGGAGTCTATCCAAAATCCATTTTGGATCATGTCAGGTCACTAAGAAGATGCCTTGCCCTAGATGCTTGAACTAACCATGAAGACACCATAAGCTCTTGTATCCTTTCTCTCTATGAAGAAGCCTAGAACTCGGATGATGTCCTTACCCTTGATATTGAAGGACTATACATGAATGACCACACTTGATGATGCCATACGTGATGACACTTGATGAAGGTATTGATGACATGGACAATGATTGGAGACATGAAATGAAGGACTTGGAAATCAATTAATGGAAAGACATGACATTAAGGACTTGGAAATCACTGAATGGCAAGACATAAAATGAAGGACTTGGAAATCTCCTAATGGAAAATTAATAAATGGTGTACTATGGTTGGTGACATACCACTGAACTATTATTGGACACATGATGCTACACTATCATGATGACATGCATGCTAAATACACTATCATGGTGTCAGATACACTAGCATGGTGACATGGATGACTCACATACACTATGGTGAAGAACTTAGAAGCCCTAATGACCTCTTGCTGTCCTAATCACCCTCTGCACTAAAAATTTCAAAGAGCAATGACAAAGAAAAAAAGTTTTGACACCTTCAGGGCATCATTCCACATTGAGACCTATACCATCTTATAGAGTATATTTTCCCCTTTGTAATGAGCCCTTACTTTCCCTCAAACTCCCGATGGTTGAGGAGATAATGAATCTTTTAAGTTAGAAAAATTTATTTTAACAGTGACCTGACTTGCACGTTGTATTTCAAGTCAGCCTCCATACAATGAAGTGTATCTTCACATTGTCTTTAAAAAAAAACTATATATACAGTTTAGACTGCATTTCTCCTCAAACATGTCAGTGGTCATTTTAGAAAAGGATCTCATAATTCAGATTAGAAGCATAGAAGGCTGAGGAGGACATTATAAGGACAATGTCTTGGGCTAATATTTTTTATTCATTCAAGCTCAATTTCTAGTAACACCTATAGGTAGTAGAACTCGAACCTATATTATCTTAGAAATTTAGACCTGTAAAATTGCAGGCCCGAGGCTCGAACCTGTGTTAGCTTCGAAATTTTGGACCTATCTGCAACTTGAGTTGTGGCCTATTACAAGACTGTAAATTTAGTCTCTTGAGAATTCTTCCTATTGCAGACTTCATCCTTCTCTATTGGTGGCTTAATTCTGGTTCTATTTTTTAGTGAGGTCTATATGTCTCTTAAATAAAAATAGACCTAGGCTAAAGGAATAGACATTGGACCCTGGAACAATGGCCCTAGAAAGCACAATAATAGCATTGTTGGAAGACACAAAGTACAATATCGACATTATAAGAGCTTGTTTGGAAAACTCCTCTTGAAACATTTTTGATCTGAAGATTACACTGGAGAAGAAGACCAACTTTGTTAAATAATGAATCCATACAAGTGATGATGGTTTTAGATAAGGAGGAATGACCTATTATAGAGTTTCACAAAACTCTATAACAGGTCATTCCTCCTCTATCTAAAGACAAACTTTGTTAAAAGACCATCACAAGGCAGTCTCACCTCAGATATTTGGACAATCTCATATTTTTGTGAAGAGTTTGGAAATAGATTCAACTATAGAGGTCAAGAAGAAAATAATTGGGTTATTTCCGTCTAAGTTATCATTTGAAGAGAGCCAAAGAGTGACACATTGGAGGGATTAGACTTGAAGGAAATACCTTGGAATATCAAACTTTGAAGTCCTTTTGGATCACTTGTGAAGTATTCTTGAAGATTGGGTGAGAGCAACATTTTAGGTATGTCTTAGAAGTAGATTTTAAGAGTCCTATCTTGGAGGAGGACTGACGTTAGCAAAGTGTTTTGGAGCACCTATTAAGGAGTTTTATCTTGGTGGGAAAGGATTATGAAGACACGCTTGAAGAATTCTTGGAGCAGTAGATTGAAGACAGAAAATTATCCTTGGATCAATTAAATACATTCATTTCTTGTTTGGGTTTGGAGCACATTGACAACACTTTGGAAAATCTTGTGAAGACACTTTGAAACTGAACTTGGAGATAACATTGAAGACCATGATGCATTGATGATGATGTCATTAAGTGAATTGAAGAAATCATTTTGATATGATGAAGAGCTGTGGTGATACCTTCTAAGAGATCAAGGTTGTCATTGATGATGAGACATGGAGACTAAAGTGAATAATAAGCAAAATTTGATAGGGCTCATTGAAGAAGACATTGGGGGTTGTGAAGTATAACGAAATACATCTTGATGAAGTGAAGTTGATAGTTGGAGACCAAGAGGTTGGAGCCTAGAAAGACAAGGTTGGTGCCTTGGAAGATAGGGTTGGAGCCCTAGAGGATCGGAGTCCTCAATAAACGAGGTCGGAGCCTGAACTAGATATAGGGTTCAATCCCTTGAGGTTGGTGCCTATAAAGTGACAAGGTTGGAGCCATAGAAGTCCAAGTCAGTGCTTGGAAAAATACAGATTAGAGCCTGGGAGATTAAATATTGGTGTCTTCATGTAGGGTTGGAGCCCTACAAAAATATTGTACTTGATTTATTGAGATTAATAAAAGTATTTATTCTTATTGTTCATTCTGTGTGCTAATTATAAGTGATCTAATTCGTAAAAGTAACAATTGAAAAGAACTATTGATTTACCGCCCTCTCATTATTTCCAACATTTGGTATCAAAGCCAGCACCTTCACTCAAAGCCTAGCATCTTGAAGGTTGATCCTTGGAAAACAAATCACAAAGCCAAGGAAGAAAGCCTTCAATCCTCCTAAAGATGTCTCTTCCTCGACCATGAACACTGAAGACAATCAAATTGAGAAAGTTCCAGTGTTCAATGGAAACTTTGGTGTATGGAAGGTAAGAATGAGAAATTTATTAATGGCTCAAGACGTTGGAGTATGGGAATTAGTCATTACTAATAACACGATGGACAATGAATCCAAGGAGTACAATACAAGAGCAATCAAGATAATTTTGAATGGGCTACCAAATTCTATAAAGGCCAATTTGGAAAAATGTTCATCAACAAAAGATATATGGGACAAAATTCATGACCTTCACTCAAAAGGAGCATTGACCATGATATCTAGTCAAGAAGATGATGGAAAGAAAGAAAGAAATCCAGAACCCATGAAGGAAGCTGAAAATAAGATTGATGAAATCAAGGCCAAAGAATAGATAGAAGAAGAAGAAAGTAAAGAAGGATTTTAATTGTTTGAAAAAAGAAATTGACGAACTTGAGAAGAAAGCTCAAGATGGTGACCAGGACAAGACAGGGAAGGAAGTTTACCTTTTCAACCTTCAAGTAAAAGAAAGAGATGAGAACCACACCAAATTTAAGGTGGAATTTCATCAAAACAAAGGAAATCATCATGAAGAAGTCATATCCATGACAAATCAATTAAATAAAAAAAGAAAAGGGAAGAAAATTTGTCAAGCCACTTTGAACAAAGAATCGAGAGCTTGACCAAACTTGAACCAGATATTGGTCAATACAAGGATGAGGTCTCCTCCCTTAGATCTCAACTAGAAGAAGCAAGGAAACAAGCAAAAGGAGCTAAGAAGGTTATGGAAGCTTTGGCATTCATAAAAGGACAAATTGATGAAGTAGAAATGGAGAGAAACACCATGATATGCCAACTAGAAGAAAACGATGATGACATCAACAATTTAAGATAAGAAGTCACTTCCCTTAAGGCCTTATCATGTGAAGCAACCAAGGTGATAGAAGAAATGGAGATCATTCTTTCAAAGAAGGATGAAGAATGCAAGGAAATGAAGGAAGAAATTGTCTTTCTTAAAAAGGAATTTGCTGAATAAGAACTTGAAAATTTCTCAAACCTTAGATGACATCCTAAGTCATCAAAGGTATCCTACTCCAAGAAGACTTGCAGATGGTGTCAAGAATACCAAATGTAATGAATATCATCAAATAATCCAAAGGCAAAAATACTTCATAAGTACATCATGGAAATATTCATCTCCCAGGTACTAAAGTATATTTCTTGGTTATTGCTATTCTTGTACAAATTTTGGGCACATGGAAAAAGATTGTAGGGAATATCACAAAGACAAATATAATGGTCCCCGTCAATCTCCTAGAAGCAAATTTACAAGAAGTCATAATTTCTCATTCATGAACAAGATGGAGTTCTTCAATTGCCATAACATCGGACATATGGCACGTGATTGTAACTTGACTTGGGTCCCTCCACAACCAATGCATAAAATAAAGTTACACAAATATGGAGAAAGAAGAAAATTGGATTCGAAAGACTCTTGGACACTATAGCCAACATTACATGTTGTTTATTTGATGAAGTCATCCTTGATATTTCAAATATTTGATGGTGCGACTTTGCCAAAAAAGACCATGCTTACAGTTAGGGGGAGCTTATGATTCTTAAACATTCTTGCAGAAGCTATTCGTGAATGGGCCCTATGAAATCCTTAATGAGTCACACATGGAAAATCATTGTTTGATAAATCATCTCTCAGAAGAAACTCCATTGAAGAACATGATCACTTACTCATCCGTTGGAATAGTGTTGAGGATCTCTTCCATTTGATCACTAAAAAAGTAATATTTCTTGAGGTAGAGGAATTCATGTAGACAGGGGGATTTGGTTCATCACATGAAGAAATGTAGACACATCTATCATGGACCACATTGTAAGAATGAAGAGAACCATGAAAAGGGGAGTAACACACCTATGAAGAACTACTATTGATAAATAAAATATGATGAAAAGAAGCAACGTGACATGGGGAGTACTTCGGCACCTCGCTTGCCATTGATGTAAAATGGAGAGAGAATGTTGAAGGGAAAGAATATTTCCATCAATGGAAAAGGGGGAAATTGTTAATCAAGGTTGTCATTGATGCCGATATGGTACTATTGGGATGGAAAATATTCTTGTGATATCATAACCTCATGCATATTATGATGATGTCTTTGCTCATGATGAAAAGTCCCTATTGTTTGATAAGGATTCCATTGAAGAGGATGCCAAGCTATTAATGATGCCATTATGATGTCAAGCCACTAAGAAGTTGTCTTGTCCTAGATTCTTGAACTAACCATGATGACACCATAAGCTCTTGTATCCTTTCTCTTGATGAAGACGCCTAGAACTTGTTAGAAAATTATATATTACAGAGCAATGGAACACATAAAATATTGCAGAAATATAAACACAGAAAATGCATAAAACAAGAGAGACAGAGATATGAGTGGTTCACCCAGTTTGGGCTACATCCACGGAGAAACAACTAGTCCTTCCTTTTATATTATCCAACAAACTGAAGAGATACAACCTAAAATAGATCTGATGTAATTCCCTCTTCACTCTTAATCTCCTCTCTCTTCCTCACTCAAAATACAGATATACATAGACACAATACAATTCCCTCATATATAGAGAGGGGTTGCCTTCTAGGGGAAAAACCCCAAATTAAGCATAACTTTTACTTCCATATCTCTGACTAATGAATGGCCTAGATTGACTACGAAATTATAACAATTTACAAGGAAATTTTACATCTAATTTTAACTTCAAGGGTGCTTCCCCCGATCCGTCGCCGGGGGGGGGGGCTCTCAAAGGTCACAACCACCCCCCCTTGGACCCCCCCTGCAATGTATATTTTATGGGTAGATTTGCCACCCCATTACGAACTGGGGTCCAATGCGGCAATAACTTTGAATACAGAAGATAATCAAGCTCCACACCCAACAATCTCCCACTTGGAGACTGATTATAGCAACTCCACTGCTGCTTCATTTGCTAGACAATGACTCCACTTTGGACTTGGCTGTTTCTCATCTTCTTCATCATACATGAAGACCAATTGAAACTGAGCAGACTCTTAGTTTCTCCCTGGTTACAACTTTTTTTGACATATTTTCATGATTCTATCTAGTGTGTATCTTTTCCATATTCAACTGTCCATCTTCCAATGCTGACCATATGAAATGGTACTTGAGCTATATATGTTTAGTCTTGGAATGAAATGCAGATTTCTTTGTAAGATGTATGGCACTCTAGCTGTCACTGTATAACCTACCCAACTCCTTCTTCTTACCTAATTCGTCTAGAAACCGTTGTAACCAAATCATTTCTTTACTAGCCTCTCTAGCAGTAACATTCTTTGCTTCTGTTGTTGAGAATGCAACAACACTATGTAGTTTTGAGACCCAACTGACAACTGTTCCACCGACATTAAACACATACTCTATGGTGCTCCTCTTGTTATGTCTATCACCCACCATATCTGCATCAACATATCCTTGTAGAGTAATGTTTGAACCAGCAAAGCATAATGCTTGATTTGTGGTACCTCTAAAAAACCTGAGAATCCACTTTATTGGCATCCAATGTTCTTTTCCTAGATTGTTCATGTACTTGCTTAAAACTCCCACAACATGTGAAATATCAGGTCTTGTGCAGACCATTGCATACATTAAGCTTCCAATTGCTGATGCATATGAAACTTTAGACATATCAACCATTTCTTCTTGAGTCTTGGGACACATTTCCTTAATTAGTTTGAAATGGCTAGCCAAAGGTATACTAACTAGTTTCTCATTCTAGATATTAAACCTTTTCAACACCTTTTGTATGTACTCACTCTGAGACAATGTTAATTTGCGATTCTTATGATGAAAAGAAGCAACGTGACATGGGGAGTACTTCGGCACCTCGCTTGCCATTGATGTAAAATGGAGAGAGAATGTTGAAGGCAAAGAATATTGCCATCAATGGAAAAGGGGGAAATTGTTAATCAAGGTTGTCATTGATGCCGATATGGTACTATTGGGATGGAAAATATTCTTGTGATATCATAACCTCATGCATATTACGATGATGTCTTTGCTCATGATGAAAAGTCCCTATTGTTTGATAAGGATTCCATTGAAGAGGATGCCAAGCTATTAATGATGCCATTATGATGTCAAGCCACTAAGAAGTTGTCTTGTCCTAGATTCTTGAACTAACCATGACGACACCATAAGCTCTTGTATCCTTTCTCTTGATGAAGATGCCTAGAACTTGTTAGAAAATTATATATTACAGAGCAATGGAACACATAAAATATTGTAGAAATATAAACACAGAAAATGCATAAAACAAGAGAGACAGAGATATGAGTGGTTCACCCAGTTTGGGCTACATCCACACCTATGAAGAACTACTATTGATAAATAAAATATGATGAAAAGAAGCAACGTGACATGGGGAGTACTTCGGCACCTCGCTTGCCATTGATGTAAAATGGAGAGAGAATGTTGAAGGGAAAGAATATTGCCATCAATGGAAAAGGGGGAAATTGTTAATCAAGGTTGTCATTGATGCCGATATGGTACTATTGGGATGGAAAATATTCTTGTGATATCATAACCTCATGCATATTATGACGATGTCTTTGCTCATGATGAAAAGTCCCTATTGTTTGATAAGGATTCCATTGAAGAGGATGCCAAGCTATTAATGTTGCCATTATGATGTCAAGCCACTAAGAAGTTGTCTTGTCCTAGATTCTTGAACTAACCATGACGACACCATAAGCTCTTGTATCCTTTCTCTTGATGAAGACACCTAGAACTTGTTAGAAAATTATATATTACAGAGCAATGGAACACATAAAATATTGCAGAAATATAAACACAGAAAATGCATAAAACAAGAGAGACAGAGATATGAGTGGTTCACCCAGTTTGGGCTACATCCACAGAGAAACAACTAGTCCTTCCTTTTATATTATCCAACAAACTGAAGAGATACAACCTAAAATAGATCCGATGTAATTCCCTCTTCACTCTTAATCTCCTCTCCCTTCCTCACTCAAAATACAGATATACATAGACACAATACAATTCCCTCATATATAGAGAGGGGTTGCCTTCTAGGGGAAAAACCGCAAATTAAGCATAACTTTTACTTCCATATCTCTGCCTAATGAATGGCCTAAATTGACTATGAAATTATAACAATTTACAAGGAAATTTTACATCTAATTTTAACTTCAAGGGTGCTTCCCCCGATCCGTCGCCGGAGGGGGCTCTCAAAGGTCGCAACCACCCCCCCTTGGACCCCCCCTGCAATGTATATTTTATGGGTAGATTTGCCACCCCATTACGAACTGGGGTCCAATGCGGCAATAACTTTGAATACAGAAGATAATCAAGCTCCACACCCAACAATCTCCCACTTGGAGACTGATTATAGCAACTCCACTGCTGCTTCATTTGTTGGACAATGACTCCACTTTGGACTTGGCTGTTTCTCATCTTCTTCATCATACATGAAGACCAATTGAAACTGAGCAGACTCTTAGTTTCTCCCTGGTTACAACTTTTTTTGACATATTTTCATGATTCTATCTAGTGTGTATCTTTTCCATATTCAACTGTCCATCTTCCAATGCTGACCATATGAAATGGTACTTGAGCTATATATGTTTAGTCTTGGAATGAAATGCAGATTTCTTTGTAAGATGTATGGCACTCTAGCTGTCACTGTATAACCTACCCAACTCCTTCTTACCTAATTCATCTAGAAACCGTTGTAACCAAATCATTTCTTTACTAGCCTCTCTAGCAGTAACATTCTTTGCTTCTGTTGTTGAGAATGCAACAACACTATGTAGTTTTGAGACCCAACTGACAACTGTTCCACCTACATTAAACACATACTCTATGGTGCTCCTCTTGTTATGTCTATCACCCACCATATCTGCATCAACATATCCTTGTAGAGTAATGTTTGAACCAGCAAAGCATAATGCTTGATTTGTGGTACCTCTAAAAAACCTGAGAATCCACTTTATTGCCATCCAATGTTCTTTTCCTAGATTGTTCATGTACCTGCTTACAACTCCCACAACATGTGAAATATCAGGTCTTGTGCAGACCATTGCATACATTAAGCTTCCAACTGCTGATGCATATGGAACTTTAGACATATCAACCATTTCTTCTTGAGTCTTGGGACACATTTCCTTAATTAGTTTGAAATGGCTAGCCAAAGGTATACTAACTAGTATCTCATTCTAGATATTAAACCTTTTGAACGCCTTTTGTATGTACTCAATCTGAGACAATGTTAATTTGCGATTCTTATGATGAAAAGAAGCAACGTGACATGGGGAGTACTTCGGCACCTCGCTTGCCATTGATGTAAAATGGAGAGAGAATGTTGAAGGGAAAGAATATTGCCATCAATGGAAAAGGGGGAAATTGTTAATCAAGGTTGTCATTGATGCCGATATGGTACTATTGGGATGGAAAATATTCTTGTGATATCATAACCTCATGCATATTACGATGATGTCTTTGCTCATGATGAAAAGTCCCTATTGTTTGATAAGGATTCCATTGAAGAGGATGCCAAGCTATTAATGATGCCATTATGATGTCAAGCCACTAAGAAGTTGTCTTGTCCTAGATTCTTGAACTAACCATGACAACACCATAAGCTCTTGTATCCTTTCTCTTGATGAAGATGCCTAGAACTTGTTAGAAAATTATATATTACAGAGCAATGGAACACATAAAATATTGTAGAAATATAAACACAGAAAATGCATAAAACAAGAGAGACAGAG
Organism: Pinus taeda; assembly: GCA_000404065.3. NCBI lineage: Eukaryota > Viridiplantae > Streptophyta > Pinopsida > Pinales > Pinaceae > Pinus > Pinus taeda. Next base: position 10,081 of record APFE031225072.1, on the reverse strand, counting down.
ATATGAGTGGTTCACCCAGTTTGGGCTACATCCACACCTATGAAGAACTACTATTGATAAATAAAATATGATGAAAAGAAGCAACGTGACATGGGGAGTACTTCGGCACCTCGCTTGCCATTGATGTAAAATGGAGAGAGAATGTTGAAGGGAAAGAATATTGCCATCAATGGAAAAGGGGGAAATTGTTAATCAAGGTTGTCATTGATGCCGATATGGTACTATTGGGATGGAAAATATTCTTGTGATATCATAACCTCATGCATATTATGATGATGTCTTTGCTCATGATGAAAAGTCCCTATTGTTTGATAAGGATTCCATTGAAGAGGATGCCAAGCTGTTAATGATGCCATTATGATGTCAAGCCACTAAGAAGTTGTCTTGTCCTAGATTCTTGAACTAACCATGACGACACCATAAGCTCTTGTATCCTTTCTCTTGATGAAGATGCCTAGAACTTGTTAGAAAATTATATATTACAAAGCAATGGAACACATAAAATATTGCAGAAATATAAACACAGAAAATACATAAAACAAGAGAGACAGAGATATGAGTGGTTCACCCAGTTTGGGCTACATCCACGGAGAAACAACTAGTCCTTCCTTTTATATTATCCAACAAACTGAAGAGATACAACCTAAAAGAGATCCAATGTAATTCCCTCTTCACTCTTAATCTCCTCTCTCTTCCTCACTCAAAATACAGATATACATAGACACAATACAATTCCCTCATATATAGAGAGGGGTTTCCTTCTAGGGGAAAAACCCCAAATTAAGCATAACTTTTACTTCCATATCTCTGCCTAATGAATGGCCTAGATTGACTACGAAATTATAACAATTTACAAGGAAATTTTACATCTAATTTTAACTTCAAGGGTGCTTCCCCCGATCCGTCGCCGGGGGGGGGGCTCTCAAAGGTCGCAACCACCCCCCCTTGGACCCCCCCTGCAATGTATATTTTATGGGTAGATTTGCCACCCCATTACGAACTGGGGTCCAATGCGGCAATAACTTTGAATACAGAAGATAATCAAGCTCCACACCCAACAATCTCCCACTTGGAGACTGATTATAGCAACTCCACTGCTGCTTCATTTGTTGGACAATGACTCCACTTTGGACTTGGCTGTTTCTCATCTTCTTCATCATACATGAAGACCAATTGAAACTGAGCAGACTCTTAGTTTCTCCCTGGTTACAACTTTTTTTGACATATTTTCATGATTCTATCTAGTGTGTATCTTTTCCATATTCAACTGTCCATCTTCCAATGCTGACCATATGAAATGGTACTTGAGCTATATATGTTTAGTCTTGGAATGAAATGAAGATTTCTTTGTAAGATGTATGGCACTCTAGCTGTCACTGTATAACCTACCCAACTCCTTCTTACCTAATTCATCTAGAAACCGTTGTAACCAAATCATTTCTTTACTAGCCTCTCTAGCAGTAACATTCTTTGCTTCTGTTGTTGAGAATGCAACAACACTATGTAGTTTTGAGACCCAACTGACAACTATTCCACCTACATTAAACACATACTCTATGGTGCTCCTCTTGTTATGTCTATCACCCACCATATCTGCATCAACATATCCTTGTAGAGTAATGTTTGAACCAGCAAAGCATAATGCTTGATTTGTGGTACCTCTAAAAAACCTGAGAATCCACTTTATTGCCATCCAATGTTCTTTTCCTAGATTGTTCATGTACCTGCTTACAACTCCCACAACATGTGAAATATCAGGTCTTGTGCAGACCATTGCATACATTAAGCTTCCAACTGCTGATGCATATGGAACTTTAGACATATCAACCATTTCTTCTTGAGTCTTGGGACACATTTCCTTAATTAGTTTGAAATGGCTAGCCAAAGGTATACTAACTAGTTTCTCATTCTAGATATTAAACCTTTTCAACACCTTTTGTATGTACTCACTCTGAGACAATGTTAATTTGCGATTCTTATGATGAAAAGAAGCAACGTGACATGGGGAGTACTTCGGCACCTCGCTTGCCATTGATGTAAAATGGAGAGAGAATGTTGAAGGGAAAGAATATTGCCATCAATGGAAAAGTGGGAAATTGTTAATCAAGGTTGTCATTGATGCCGATATGGTACTATTGGGATGGAAAATATTCTTGTGATATCATAACCTCATGCATATTATGATGATGTCTTTGCTCATGATGAAAAGTCCCTATTGTTTGATAAGGATTCCATTGAAGAGGATGCCAAGCTATTAATGATGCCATTATGATGTCAAGCCACTAAGAAGTTGTCTTGTCCTAGATTCTTGAACTAACCATGACAACACCATAAGGTCTTGTATCCTTTCTCTTGATGAAGACACCTAGAACTTGTTAGAAAATTATATATTACAGAGCAATGGAACACATAAAATATTGCAGAAATATAAACACAGAAAATGCATAAAACAAGAGAGACAGAGATATGAGTGGTTCACCTAGTTTGGGCTACATCCACAGAGAAACAACTAGTCCTTCCTTTTATATTATCCAACAAACTGAAGAGATACAACCTAAAATAGATCCGACGTAATTCCCTCTTCACTCTTAATCTCCTCTCTCTTCCTCACTCAAAACACATATATACATAGACACAATACAATTCCCTCATATATAGAGAGGGGTTGCCTTCTAGGGGAAAAACCCCAAATTAAGCATAACTTTTACTTCCATATCTCTGCCTAATGAATGGCCTAGATTGACTACGAAATTATAACAATTTACAAGGAAATTTTACATCTAATTTTAACTTCAAGGGTGCTTCCCCTGATCCGTCGCCGGGGGGGGGGGCTCTCAAAGGTTGCAACCACCCCCCCGTGGACCCCCCCTGCAATGTATATTTTATGGGTAGATTTTCCACCCCATTACGAACTGGGGTCCAATGCGGCAATAACTTTGAATACAGAATATAATCAAGCTCCACACCCAACAATCTCCCACTTGGACACTGATTATAGCAACTCCACTGCTGCTTCATTTTTTGGACAATGACTCCACTTTGGACTTGGCTGTTTCTCATCTTCTTCATCATACATGAAGACCAATTGAAACTGAGCAGACTCTTAGTTTCTCCCTGGTTACAACTTTTTTTGACATATTTCATGATTCTATCTAGTGTGTATCTTTTCCATATTCAACTGTCCATCTTCCAATGCTGACCATATGAAATGGTACTTGAGCTATATATGTTTAGTCTTGGAATGAAATGAAGATTTCTTTGTAAGATGTATGGCACTCTAGCTGTCACTGTATAACGTACCCAACTCCTTCTTCTTACCTAATTCATCTAGAAACCGTTGTAACCAAATCATTTCTTTACTAGCCTCTCTAGCAGTAACATTCTCTGCTTCTGTTGTTGAGAATGCAACAACACTATGTAGTTTTGAGACCCAACTGACAACTGTTCCACCTACATTAAACACATACTCTATGGTGCTCCTCTTGTTATGTCTATCACCCACCATATTTGCATCAACATATCCTTGTAGAGTAATGTTTGAACTAGCAAAGCATAATGCTTGATTTGCGGTACCTCTAAAAAACCTGAGAATCCACTTTATTGCCATCCAATGTTCTTTTCCTAGATTGTTCATGTACCTGCTTACAACTCCCACAACATGTGAAATATCAGGTCTTGTGCAGACCATTGCATACATTAAGCTTCCAACTGCTGATGCATATGGAACTTTAGACATATCAACCATTTCTTCTTGAGTCTTGGGACACATTTCCTTAATTAGTTTGAAATGGCTAGCCAAAGGTATACTAACTAGTTTCTCATTCTAGATATTAAACCTTTTCAACACCTTTTGTATGTACTCACTCTGAGACAATGTTAATTTGCGATTCTTCCTATCTCTAGTTATTCTCATACCAAGGATTTGTTTTGCAGCACCCAAATCCTTCATTGCAAACGAGTTTGCCAATTTTCTTTTGAGCACATTTATTTCTTACATGTTAGAACTTGCAACAAGCATGTCATCTACATACAATAACAATATAATATAGTTGCCATCATTTTGTCTTTTGAGATAAACATAATGATCAGAGTGACATCTAGTATAACCTTGTTCAGACATAAACCTATCAAATTTCAGATACCACTACCTTGGAGCCTATTTTAAGCCATACAAGCTCTTCTTCAACTTGCACACTAGTTTATCCTTCCCTTTTACCTCATATCCTTGTGGCTGCTGCATATATATCTCTTCCTCCAAATCCCCATGGAGAAAAGTTGTCTTTACATCTAACCGCTCAAGATGCAAATCTTCAGCTGCTACTAGACTTAAAATAGTTCTGATTGAAGTCATTTTAACAACAGGAGAAAATATGTCATCAAAGTCTATACCCTTTTCTGTGCAAACCCCTTCACCACAAGTCTAGCTTTATACCTTTATCTACCTCCATCTTCTTCCTTCAACCTGCAAACCCATTTATTCTACAATGTTGTTTTACCTGTAAGCAACCTAACTAAGGTCGAAGTCTAGTTATGTGCTAAGGAGTCCATCTTTTCTTTCATGGCTTGCTCCCACTTCTTCCTAGTTTCTACCTACAATGCTTCTTCATAACATTCTAGTTCACCAGAATCAGTCAACAATACATAATATAATGAAGGAGAGTATTGTTCAGGGGGTCTACTTATCCTGGTAGATCTTCTAACACCACTTTCAGGTGTTTGAGGTGCTTGTTGCTGTTGTGGTTTTTGTTTTGGCTATTGATCATTATGATTTTTAGACACCATCACTTTTTCTGTGATCTCTTCAAGCACTGTGTATTATATGTTTTCTTTTTCCTGTTTCTTTTCCTGTAGCTGATCCTTATACAAAACCTTTTCATTGAATATGACATCTCCGCTCCTAATGATTTTGTGTTTTTGATAATCTTAAAAGCGATAACCAAAATCATTAACACCATATCCAATAAAGGTACATTTCTTTGATTTTGCCTCAGGATTTGTTCTATTTTCTAAACAGTACCTATCAAAATCTTTGCCGCAATATTCACCTCCATTGTTTGATCTGAGACACTTCAACCTTTTTCCTGTCTCATTTTCAACCAAAGATTTCCATATCAAATGCATCAGATTTATTTCGAATACAATAAATCCAGGTTTTTCTAGTTGCATCATCAACAAAAGTAACATAATAACGAGAGCCACCGAGAGATGATACTTGAGCAGGTCCCCATACATCTATATCCACAAGCTCTAATTTTTCACTCTTCTTTTCTTTCCCAAATTTGAGAAATCTGACTCGATTTTGTTTTCCATAAACACAATTTTCACGAAATTCCAAAACAACATGCTTCAAACCTGGTAAAAAATTTCTTAAGTGAAGGATTTGCATCCCCTTCTCACTCATGTGCCCAAGCCTATAATGCCACAATGCCATATCTGCTCCTATAAAGGTTAAAGAATTAAGAGAATTAGAATACCATTGCATATGCACCAACCTTTTCTCCTTTTGCTATTACCAGGGCTCCTTTAGTGACCTTCTAAGTTTTATTTGTGAAAGTAGTTACACAATATTCACCTCCCAACTACCCTGTTGAAATCATATTTTTCTTTAGATTTGGAACATGCCTTACCTCCTTCAATAGCCATTGATTTCCATTTTTCTGTTTTATGAAAACTGTACCCATTCCAATGATTTTATAGGGTTTATCATCACCCAATCGAACCTGTCCAAAATCTCCTTGAACATAATCATGAAAATGTTTCCTATCAGGTGTGGCATGGAATGAGGCCCCTGAATCCCCCACCCAGACATCAATAATATTTTCTAATGAAAGAATCAAAGCATCTTGCAACACATCACCTGTCACATTCGCTTCATGTTTGTTTTCTTGTTGGGTGTCTCTTTTTCCCTTCCAAGACATGTAGTCTTCCTTTAGGTGTCCTTTCTTCCCGCATTTCTAGCACACTATCCTTGATATGGACTTGGATCTACCTTTTCTTGACTTACCGTGATATCTAAGGCTCTTTCCTCTTTCCATTTTTCTTTCCCTAATCTTTGCAATCAAAGCATTACATGATGTCTCACCAGAGCTTTTCCATTGCATTTCCTCACTAAGGATTGCACTGTTGGCTTATTGGGTCCTGACCCAGGTTTAAAGTTAAGTTATCCGAACAAATCTTGGTACTACTGGCCCTTTCGGCAACAGTCCATGGAGCACAAATTGAGGTCTCACCCAAAGTGGTATGGGAGGGTGCTAGAACCAGGCTTCTGCACCCTAGAGATGTCCGATGAGTTCGAGTGGTCTGTGGTTCGACCCTACACGCAAGTTGCTTTGTATACTTTCCCATACCTTGCAACCTGATATCTTCCCTTTGTGCAACCCTACTCAAGGGCCAAACGCTACACTTTTGTGTTATTACCCAATTCCTTACTAGTATTCCAATCTTAGTTGATTACTTTAGCTTACTTGGGTACTTTAATTTATACTGAACAACATAAACCGTTCATATAGGTGCACATAGTAAATAAACAGTATATTTGCATTTATACCAAACATGCATTAACCCAAGAACAAATACACAAATTAATAACAAACTTCTCTTTATTAAATCCTTCTTTGGTTACAGACTTGACTCCGCTCTGTGCACTCAGCTACAAGGGTTTGCGCACTCAGTGGCAGACGACTAGGCCTCTGCGCACTGAGATGTAGAGCCTTTTCCTACCCTATGACCCAAAGACACTCTTCACTTAGTCTCTTAGACTCTTTCCTCTCTCTACTTCTTATCTTTTACACTTAGAGCCTCGCCTGACATTACATTACAAAACTAGGGTAGCCAACCCTGTGACTCTATCATACTTTCGCACCCTGTGCCCGCAATTCATGGAGATTTACAACAAAATTCAGTCAAAACTTGGGCTTTGAGCCCCAAAACATACCTTGGGGGGATTCCATGCCCAACAGGCCCCCAACACAAACATCCTGACTGGCCCTGCGCACTCAGCTGTAGGGGTTTGCGCACTTAGTTGCGGACTACTAGGCCTCTACGCACTCAGCTGGAGAGCCTTCTCCTACTCTACGACCCAAAGACACACTTTACCCTTGCAACTCAATCCCTTAGACTTGTTATTCTTCTCTACTACTCATTGTCTTTTACACTTAGAGCCTCGCTCTATTTATACAATCCCATGGTCCATGGACCATGGGTAGGCTAACATTACATTACAAAACTAGGTAGACAATCTTGTGAATCTATCATACATTTCATGCTCCACAGCTGCAATTCAGGAGTCTTTATAACAATATTGGGTAAAAAATTAGGCTTTGAGCCTCAAAACATGCCTTGGGGGGATTCCATGCCCAACATGCATTAACAACATCATCAAACTTTAAAGTACTAGATCTAGAGATAGAGTTACTAATGGCCATAACTAAACCATTCCAACTTTCTGGAAATGAGCACAGAAATAACAGACCCCTAACTTCATCATCAAAAGTTACCCCTACAAAACTTAACTGACTGGTAACTGTATTAAATTCATTTAAATGATCAGCAACAGATCCACCTTCTAACATCTTTATATTAAATAAATGCTTCATAAGAAATACCTTATTTGAGGCCATGGTTTTTTCATATAGTTTTGCCAATGTCGACATTAAACCCTCTATTGTTGTTTCCTTTGAAATATTAAACGCTACCAATGCTGCTAGGCACAATTGTATTGTTCTAAGTGCTTTTTTTTTTAGAATATCCCATTCTGTTTCTATCATACTTGTCGTCTTCTTTGCCTTTCCACTCAATGGTTGGTAAATGTCTCTCTAGTATAAATACTCTTCCATCTACATCTTCCACAACTAGTACTTTTGGCTATTAAATATTTTGACCCTAAACCTACCATCTTTCACTGTTGCTCCCACTCAAACCAGGAACCCTTCTCTCCTACAAGTTTATTAGCCAAATATACCTTCGGCTCTGATACTAGTTGTTAAAAAATTATATATTACAGAGCAATGGAACACATAAAATATTGCAGAAATATAAACATAGAAAACACATAAAACAAGAGAGACACAGATACACGTGGTTCACCCAGTTTGAGCTACATCCACGAAGAAACAACCAGTTCTTCCTTTTATATTATCCAGCAAACTCAAGAGATACAACCTACAATAGATCCGCTGTAATTCTGTCCTTGCTCTCAATCTCCTCTCTCTTCCTCTCTCAGAATACATATATACATAGACGCAATACAATTCCCTCATAAATAGCAAGGGGTTGCCTTCTAGGGAAAAAAACCATAAATTAAGCATAACTTCTACTATCAAATCTCCGCTTAATGAATAGCCCAGATTGACTACGAAATTACAACATTTTACAAGGCAATTTTACATCTATTTTTTGCCCTGGACCCCCCTTGCAGCATATATTTTACGGGCGGCTTTGCCACCCCATTACGAAGTGGGGTCCAATGCGACGATACCTTTGAATACAAAAGATAATCAGGCTCCACACCTAATAGAACTTAGATGATGTCCTTACCCTTTGATATTGTAGGACTATACATGAATGACCACACTTGATGATGTCATACATGATGGAAATTGATGAAGGTCTTGATAACATGGAAAATAATAGGAGACAAGACATGAAGGAATTGGAAATCACTTAATGCCAATACATGACATGAATGACTTGGAAATCTCCTAATGGAAAATTAATAAATGGTACACTATGGTTGTAGACATATCACTACACTATTATTGGACACGTGATGTTACACTATCATGATGACATGAATGCTAAATACACGATCATGATGTCAGATACACTATCATGGTGACATGGAAGATTCACATACACTATGGTGAAGAACTTAGAAGTCCTAATGACCTCTCATTGTGTTAATCACCGTCTACACTAAAAATTTCAAAGAGCAGTCACACAGAAAAGTATTTTTTGACACCTTGGAGGAATCTTTCCATAATGAGACCTATACCATCTTATAGTGTATATTTTTCCCTTTCTAATGAGCCCTTACCTTCTCTCAAACTCTTGGTGGTGTTGGGTTGTGTTATATTCTTTCCACATAGTTAACAGGGGGTTTGAGGGGTACCCGTAATCCCACTTTATGGGGTCCGGGGCAGCGCCCCGGAAAATTTTGGTTTTGGACGCTATGTTAGGTTGGGCGGACCCACCTATGGTTTTGTGCATGATTTTCGCACATGTTTCTTGGACGCGATGGTTTTCGGTCCATGGTTTTGGACGCGATGGTTTTTTGGTCCACGGTATTGGATGCTTCAGCATGTATAAATATGTATTGTAACATTGAAAGGAACATAATGAAAAATCAAGCTGGTAGTCCCGGTTTTGGGATCCAGGGGAAAGTCTCTGTGCATATGTGTTTTATGTGTTATGCTTTCGCATTGTTTATTTTCTTTGCTTTAGAATTCGTATGCAGGTAATTTCTGTACAGGGTTAAAACCTACATTTGGTATCAGAACTGTTTTGGCTTCAAGGGGACGCCTTTGTTGCTGACGGGTTTCGCTCGGGCCTGTGGTAGACCCTGTTCAGTGGGAGATCTATGAGATTAATTCGGGTGGTGAAAGAAGATGGCGAGCAGCGGAAAGATAGAGATTGAGAAGTTCAATGGTCAGAGTTTTGAGTTGTGGAAACTCAAGATGGAGGATCTGTTGGTGGATAAAGATCAGTAGATCGCGGCAGATCCGGGTACTAAACCAACGAGAGTGAGCGATGAAGAATGGAAGAAGCTAGATAGGAAGGCAAAGAGCATAATACGATTGTGTGTCTCAGATTCAGTATTGCTGAATGTATTAGGGGAAGCTATAGCGAAGGCTTTGTGGGACAGGTTAGGGACTTTGTACCAATCTAAGTCTCTGGTGAATAAACTGTTCCTGCGGAAAAAGCTGTATAACCTGAGGATGAAAGATGGAGACTCAGTGACAGAGCATTTAAATGCATTTAATACTGTGGTAAGTCAGTTATCATCTGTTGATATTAAAATTTCATATGAAGATAAGTGCATCAATTTGTTGTGTTCTCTACCAGATTCGTGGGATAGTCTGGT
>APFE031225071.1:0-65302 GCA_000404065.3 Pinus taeda | reverse complement strand
CGACGAGTCTCATCTAATTTAGCTAAGTATAATAAACGCTTTTCCTCTTCGGATGTAGCTGGGAGTAATTCGATAGCCATCTGAAGTGATGGGATTTCGCATTCAATGGGTAGCACAGCTTCCAAGCCATAAACTAGCTGAAAAGGAGTGAACCCTGTCGATGTTTTCATTGAGGTTCGGTATGCCCATAGCGCTGAAAATAACATGTTATGCCAATTCAACTGATGAATACCAATAATTCATCGGATCATGACAACTAGAACTTTATTGATTGACTCAACCAGACCGTTAGCTTGTGGATAATAAGGAGTTGAGCTATCGTGGCGTAAACCAAGCTGGTCTGTAAGTTCGGTCATCATGACGTTTCGAAAATGGCATCCATGGTCAGTAATGATTGCTTGTGGGACACCAAACCTAGCGATAATATGATTGAAAATGAAAATCGCTACTATTCTACCACCTGCCTCAAACGTAGGCATCGCCTCGGCCCATTTAGTAAAATAATAAACCGCGAGGATGATATACGCATGCCCCCCGGCCGAGTGAGGGTTACAAGTGATGAAGTCGATACCCCATTTGGTGAAAGGACCGACAGTAATTATAGGGTGGATAGGAGCAGGTGGTGCGCGCATCTTTCAATCAAATACCTGACAATTGTGGCATTTTCGGACCGCAATAATACAATCTTTGAATAAAGACGGCCAGAAGTAGCCAGCGCGCAATACCTTTTGGGCAGTGGCATACCCAGACATATGACCGCCACACGCTCCAGAGTGACAGTCATTCAACACCCTTTCAGCTTCCTCATGAGTTAAACAACGTCGAAAAACTAAGTCTGCCCTCCGGCGATAAAGAGTATCTCCAATGATTTTAAATTGCTGGGATTGAAACCGAATTTTTCGACGCTCTGACTTTGAAAGTTCAGGGCGAAAGGATTGGGTTTGGAGATAGACAATGATATCTCCATACCATGGATCTAAAGTGCTGATAAGAAACAAAGATTCGTCGATGATAGACTCTTCTGCCACTGTTTCATCGTCAACACGCGGGAAATCACACATCAACTCTGCAAAGACTAAGGATTTCTTAGACTTGGATTTCTCGAATTCCAAATCGAACTCTTGAAGGATAACGATCCATTTAGAGTTATTTCATCACATAGACTCATGTAGACACAGTATGGGCGCAGCCATCTGTTTATGATGTATTATGAAATCATTCTTGTACCATAATAGTTAGTCCAATAGTTAAAGTTTTGATCTGAGTATGGAATGCCTACCTCAGTGATGATGAAATCTTATAACATGTATTTTGTGTTGAAAATTGCAGGTTCTGACCGGGCTCTCCGCAAGATGATCCTCGAAATGATAAAGTACTTCACCCTTCCTATATGACTTAACACCCATATCTATTACAGGCTTCGTACTTTAGGGGGCAATCTGTTACACTGAAATTTGTCACCATGGCTATCTGCAGTTAAATAGCCATTTTGTTCTCCTTGTCAAGCCTCAAACCTTTGCTCTTCATGTCAAACTTCAAAAAGAGAGAAAGTCACTTTAAAACATGTTTATCTCTGGGTACGCAGGTTCTCTCTACCTTGCCTGCGTGTACGCACTCAAAACAAACTGTACCTGCGTACTTGTACGCTCTGTACACTAAAGCTTGGGTGCGTACCTGTAAAGGTCAAAAGGCGCGAGTTTCATCTTAAATAAGTTACTTGTGGTCACTTCTAGAGCTTTCTAGAAGAGTGTTTGACGTGTATTGAGCGCCTCCAGATGGTTCATGCATCCCTATGATAGAGGAACTTATTCCATCAAGAGAGGAGCTACCCCATCCAAAAGAGGGAGTATCCCATTGATGTTGGAACTGAATAACTTCCTCTAGAATACTATAAATACATGCCTTGGGCCAAAGGAGGGGAGGTTGAAAAGCTGAACATTCTAAAGGGTAAATGCTGCTGGAATTAGGACTTCCATTGTTGACTTGTGAGGAGAGATCACTATCCTTCCTTGTTGCCATATTGGGAGTGGGTGAGCTTGTCAAAGTAAAGGAAATCTCTTGTTGGACCCTGGGAGGAGCTTGCACAACACCAAGGCTCAGGTTGTAATGGTTCCCTTTTTGTTTCCTTAATACAAATAAGTCCATTCTTCTCAATGATTTGTTGTTAATGAATTATTTCATGTACTCCTTGGTCTATGTGATGAATATGCTTTGTTTTATGATGAATATTCAGGTGTTATGTAATCGTTTGATTTGTTAGTGTATGCAGGTCTTAAAGTGAAGGAGGAGCTCATCTGGATCAGCAAGGCCGGACTGCTACAACAAGCGTTGGACAAAGCTAACCTCCCTAGGAGTCTAAGACTCTCTAGTGACAAACAAACCAAACAAGAGCAATCCTTCTCTAAACACACATTATTCTATGAGAGATCAAGTGTTTTCCGATCTTACCATAATTATGCTTAGATTATTTTCATATATTTATGGTCAAATTGTCCTTAGAATTATTTCATTGCAAGTAGTGTAGATTTGATTAGTTTGTTTATTAGTTTCTTCCCTTTGTGCTTTACTTTAGCAGTGGGTTAGAAGGGATAAATAGAACACAAAAAGTTGTCAATAGGTGTCTTGGCCTCACTTCTTCCTTGAGGGATCATCATTTGAGGAAAGGACCCCTATGCATCCCCAAGAAGACAAATTTCTACTTTCTCATATAATTTAGAGTTTACTATAGTTGAACCAACATTTGATCAGTTTGCAAGTGTAGGATTTAATTATCATTTCCTCCATTTTCAGTCTTACTATATATCTCATCAATGGTTCTATTTTATTTTTCAATTTCCCTCATGCATGAAGTAGACATCTAGCTCCTTAAACTCTGTTTTTCTATCTTAGTGAGATTGTTCTTGTTTACATGATTTTTTTTGGAAAAATCAATGCTTGATGCAGAGTAGGTGTTTCAAAAGTAGATAAAGATCTCGTAGCAAGCAACCACCTTCCAACTTCATCCATCCATAATCATTCTTTGCTTTCACTAAGACCTTCACCAATTTCACCATTTTAGATGGAAACTTCTCCAAGCATGTTGATCAAAGCTAACCATCTCCTGACCTTGGTTTTTAGTTCGAAGTGATCCTAGGAATTTTCTCACTCCATTTCACCCACCAACAACCTTTCTGAGGACTTCCATCATCTTAGCACCCATCATTTTTCTCTCGGCTATATCTTGTAGAAATATAGGGAATCCTGTAGATTTTTAGGACATCTTGTAGGTTTTCTTATAGTGGCTTCTTTTGAGACTGAATTGAGGGAAAACCTCTAGGAATCCACACAAGGTCACCTAAGGGTCTCCCAAACATTCCAACCATCCACCATCATCCCTAAGCCACTTGCCACATCACCAAAAGGGATTATCTTTCACACTTGTTTTTCCATAAAAAGAACAAAAAGAAAAAAAACATATTTATTTTAGTCATTTACATGCATAGTAGTAATGTTACATGTTTTTAACTTCCATGCTTACGACAGGATAATTTCATACATGTTAGCTTGGAATTCTTGTAAAGCATAGTTTCTTAGTAGCTAGTTAGGAAATGGTGTGTTTTAGCATTGGATTTCAGTCTTTTTCATTATTGTTGTAGACAAGATTTCTCCTAGAGTATATTTCTCTTTATTTCAATAGTAATCAAGCTTCTTTTGAATCCATGGAATTTTGGCTTGAAAACCCTAGTAGTATTTCTCACTAGCTAAATAGTGACAAAAGGCAGAACCATCACTCTTACTTGTGTATACAACACTGTCACCTCCAAGTTTTTACAAACCTTGGGTTAATAAAGTAAAGTTAGTAGCCCCAAGAGTTGTAGCATTCTTGTTGCAATATTGGCGCTCATCATTTTTTGGCACCGTTGCTGGGGAGGTGTCTGAGTAATATGTGATTACTAGTTTCTTTCTTCCCTTTCTTATTTATGATATTCTACTATTAGTTTCATTTCTACAAAAGTAATTTAATTTGCTTCCTTTTCCATTCTGCATTCTTTGCTTTTATTTACATTCTGCAAGTAAGCTTTCAATCAGGTAGTTAATTTTTCATTCACTCAATAGTTTTCATTCAGTCTGCAATTTCAATTCTCTAATTACTTTCAAAGTTTGAAAAAAACACAAAACAAAACAAAATCACTTTTTCATGCCTCGTGGGAATAGGGATAACTTAAGGAAATTTTTGCCAAATACCCCCAGCACTTCAAATAGCCAACCTCCCCTCTTCTTCAATGGCTGTGAACTAGAGGAAACCATAGGTGAGAAACCATAAAATTTTGAAGAACCCACGAGGGAAGAAGAAGGAGAGGAAGAAACCATTCCTACTAAACAAATGGCTGAAAACAAAAATGATAGAGGGAATAGGGAAAGAGTTGTGGGTGCCTTCCCCATTAGGGAAACCAATGGGGATACTAAGATGAAAAATATAAGCCCCTCTGCCCTTCCTCATTTCCATGGAATGACCTCAGAAGATCCAGACACTTTCTTATTTGAGCTTGTCGTCATATGCCGAATCCATGACTACACCAGTGATGAACATAAGTTGAAACTATTTACATCCACTCTCAAGGATGTAACTTTGTGCTAGTTCATGGGTTTACCTAGGGATAGCATCACAACTTGGGCTCCAATGCAACATGCCTTCAACAATAAGTATTGAGACTAATGTAGGTCTAAAGACACTAAAGAGGAAATTTTTAGGATGACCATAGGGCATGATGAATCCCTAGAGGATTATGAAGAAAGATTCCAACTTAGCTACAATGGGGCTAGGTGCACACTTGAACCTGAGTCACTGAAGTTGGTCCTACTTAGAGGAGTAAGGGAAGATCCTTTGGATGCCTTGAACTTGTTAGCGGGATGAGATATCTACCAATTACCCTATGAGGATATCAATACTGTCTTTAGAAACCATTCTAAGGTGGCTACTAAAAAGGGTAGGGGTATTCAACCTATGGTCAATCCATCCTCTTCCAATTCATCCATCAAGGGTGAAATTGGAATCATGTTGGAGGATTTCAAGAGTGAGATGTTGCAGACCTTTTCTCTACAAATAGACACTATGCACATTAAGAGAAAGAAGGAGGAAACAAAGATAGCATTGGCCAATTTCCGTCCTAGATGCACTAGGAGGCACCCTAGGAATCAATTTCCATTGAATTCTACTAAAATATGCTAAGTCTGTGAAGAAAAACACTCCATAGACAAGTTACCTTCTCTCCCTAGATTAAAATATATATATCAGGGAGCTGAAGGGGTAATTGAACAACTCTGCTACATAAACCAAAGGAGACCTCATGGGCGTAGGCCATATCAGTAGGGCATGCAAGGGTCATCCCATGCATATTACAACCCCAACAAAACAACATCCATACCTTCTTGGGCCCCTCCTACTCATCCTTCCTAGTCTATACCTCCTCCTTGGCCCTTTGAACCTCAGTATCATTCCCAACTAGCCAACCAGTCATTTCAAGGATATACTCTACCAAAACTTCAGTGGAATGCACTACTCGATGGGTGTAGGCCTCCATACAAAAATGCTCTAGCTTTATTGCCTTCACCACCTGCTCAACCACAAATTTTAGACTCTGCTCCAGCTAAAAATTCCCAGATGCCTACCTAGCCAAATCCAAACCCAAATAGCAGACATGCACAATAAGTATACAGTCGAGAGACATCCTATCATGCTTATGCTGTGGAGATTTAGTAAATCAACCTGAGATCTAGGAGAGTACTCTCAGACAACCAATCTCTACCTCCACCTACGGAGGTTGACGAGTAAAGAGAGGAAAGCATCCCTAAATTAACTCCAACACCCTTTCCTGAGAGGTTATCCCAACTACTCCATCCTACCCTAGAAGAGACTGAACTTCTGGGTGAATTGAAAAACTTGTGTGTCGAAATTCCACTTCTCCAAGCTATTAAAGATATACCTATTTACAACAAGTTGATTAAGGCGAAGTGCTTCAAGCATCGAGGGAGGCGAAGTGCTTCAAGCATTGAGGGAGGCGAAGAAGAGATGCCCCTACCATTAATTTCATTGGACAATTGTCTAACTTAATGTTGTGGTAGGTAATATGTCCAAAGTATTTGGACCCTAGAAGCCCCATAGTAGATGTGAACATCAATGGAACCATTGTCCCAGACACTTTGATTGATCTTGGGGCTGCCATTAATGTGATGAACGAGGACACCATGCTTAAGATCAACCTCCAAGGTTCATTGAGAAAGACGACAAAAGTTTTGCAACTTGCAGACTGCTCCACAATGACACCTGTGGTGATTGTGGAGGATGTGATGGTCTCCATTGACTCTTGGGAATACCTTACAAATTTACTAGTTCTCTAACCTAAGCCTAAGCTTACTAGTTACCCTCTCATCCTTAGGATGCCCTGGTTAGCCACTGCCAATGCTAGTACATTAGCTTTAAGGCTGGAAATATGACTATCAAGAATGGGAATATGTCTAAGTAGTCAGTCCTATACCCTCCTGCTCAGCCATCTCTAGAACATGACTTACCTTTGTGGATGGTAGAGGAGGAGGAAGATAAAGTTTATTCTTGCTAACTCTATACCTTAGAAACAACCATGTGAGGGGGAAAACAACATGAAGATGATTTGATCGAACACATAATCCAAAGTCCAACTCCTAGTACATTTTCCTTAGAATAAGTAGTAAAGGAAACCCAAAAAAAACATCAAATTGATCTATGCTTAGCTGATTCCAACCCTATCTGATTCAAAACCATAGAATTTGGCCCCTAGAGAACTTTGAAAATCAATCCATCTCTTTCTATTCAGCAAGAATAGAAGTTGTGTAACCTGCTAATGGAACACCTACACGCCTTTGATTGGAGTTACAAAGAAATGAAGGGAGTGCACCCCTTGATGTGTACTCAACACATTTATATCAATGAAGGTTGCAAGTCAGTCTGACAACCCCAAAGGATGATGAATCTAGATATGATTTGTGTCGATTACAAGGATTTAAACAAATCCACGAAGAAGGACCATTTCCCTCTACCTTTCATCGACCAAGTGCTAGATGGCCTAGCAGGGAAATTTTTTTCTCTTTCCTAGATCGATTCAGCATGTACAATCAATTCAAGGTCAGCCTGAAGACTATGATAAAACCACCTTCACTTTTCCTTGGGGTACTTTCATCTATAGGGTCCTTCCTTTCGGCCTATCCAATGCTCCTGCCACTTTCTAGAGAGCAGTCTTGAGTATCCTTGCTGCGTTAGTCCATGAAGCAATAGAGATTTATATGGATAATTTTACACCTTATGGATGTGATTTCTAGGAGGCTCTATCTAACTTAGGTAAAGTGATGTACAAATGCATTGAAATGAACCTGTCTCTCAGTCCCAAAAAAATGTGAATTCTTGATGACTGCAGGGATTGTGTTAGGTCATTTAATATCATAGCAAGGACTTTAGGTGGACCCAAACAAAATAGCTATCATCCAAAGGCTCCCACATCCACAAATGCAAAGAGATGTCAGAAGTTTCCTAGGGTTAGTTGGATACTACTGAAGGTTTATAAAAGACTTCAACAAGTTTGCTTCTCCTTTATTTGGGTTGTTGGCCAAAGACTCTGAGTTTGTATGGTCAAAAAGATGTCAAGAGGCCCTAGACACCCGAAGGGCCATGTTAACCACTACACTGATTCTCCAAGGCCCAAATTGGTCCCTTCCTTTCCATATACACGTTGATGCTTCACACAAAGCCATATGAGTAGTCTTAGGCCAGATAGATGAAAAATTGCCTTGTGCCATCTACTTTATCAGTAAGAATCTGTCAAAGGTTGAACTAAACTACACATTGACCAAAAAGGAGCTACTGGTTATTATGAATTCATTGAAAAAATTTAGTCATTATATTACAGGATATCAAACATTTATACATACTGACCATGCTTCAATCAAATATTTAATGAATAAACCTGATGTGAATGCCCAGATTATTAGATGGTTACTTTTATTACAATAGTTTGATATAACTATTGTTGATAAGCCTCGCAAGGAAAATGTTGTCATAGATTTTTTGTCCAGATTAAAATTTCCTGGAGGCAAGGAGGGAATGGTTGATGATCAATTACCAAATGAGCACCTATTCACCATTTCAGTTCTCGCTCCATTGTTTTTTGACATATAAAACTATTTGGTATGTACACAGTTTGCACTAAATTTTTCCTCCAAAGAGAAAAGAAAGATTGTGAGGAAGAGGGCCCCCTTCACTTGGATTGGGGGAAACCTCTTCAAACTAGCTCTAGATCAAATTCTGAGAAGGTGTGTCAGGGAGGAGGAAGTCTTTGACATCCTTCTAACCTGTCTTGATGGGCCTTGTGGAGGTCACTTTGAAGCAAAGAGGACAACATTTAATGTGTTACAATCTAGTTATTATTGGCCCACTCTTCATCAAGATGTGGAAAGATATACTAGTCAGTGTGATTAGTGCCAATGGATTGGAAAGCCTATTCTAAGAGATGAAATGCCTCTGCAACCTCAAGTGACTTTCGAGCAATTTGATAATTGGGGCATGGACTTCATTGGACCTATTGACCCTACTTACAAGAAAAAAAAGTATATCATTGTATGCACTGACTATCTGTTTAAGTGGGTTGAAACCAAGGAAATCAAGGTAGAAATAGAGGAGTAGGTGGCTAAGTTATTAAGGGAGAATGTATTTTACAAGCTTGGATACCCTAGAGAACTAGTCACTGATCAAGGCAGCCAGTTTACCTCCAACATGATTGAAGACTTGCTAAGCCAGAACAAGATTAAGCATATAACCTCCACTCCCTATCACCCACAAGCTAATGGGCAAGTTTAGGTGACCAACATAGTGCTGGAGGGCATCCTGACCAAAGTGGTTAGCAGCAATAGGAAAGATTGGGCAGGTAGACTAGTTGAGGCCACCTGGGCCTATAATACCACCTTAAAGACCACCACTCGATTCACACCATATGAGATGGTCTATGGGAAAAAGGCCCTACTTTCCATTGAGTTTGAGTATAATACATTGAGGATGGCAGCCCAACTAGATCTAGATCTAAGTAGTACACAAAAGAGAGATTGCTCCAGTTGAATGGTTTAGATGAGTTTATAATGTAGGCCCTCCTACACACAGAGGTAACTCAAATTCAGAGGATGATTTGGCATGATAAGAAAATCAAGGATAAGCAATTTCAAGAAAGTGATTGGGCTTTGTTATATGACTCGAGATATAAAGAATTTAAGAGCAAGTTAATGAGAAGATAGTTAGGGCCTTATGTGATAGAGAGATGTCATGATAATGGTTCAGTGCAGACTAGAACCATAGATGCAGAGGCCATTCCCTTACTTTTTAATGGGTACAGGTTGAAAGTTTACAAAAGGCCATTATCAAAGTAAGAGTTCATTGATGGTATCGATAAAATAGTGATGGTGGTGGAGCAAGTCTCAACTCCCATCTCATTGAGTCACTGAGAAAAACAAAACATAAGGACACTCAAGTGAAAACCTTGATGAGGCACTTTAGTCTCACTATTGGGTTGAACACTTATTGGGGCAGCCCAACGGTGTCAAAAAAATAAAAGATAAAATAAAAAGATATCTGGGTGAAAACCTTTCTTGAGGTGTCTGGGTCAAGAAACTAGGATGAAAACCTCTTGGAAGCAGACTCGTTGTTTTAAAAAAAAAAACAAAAGAGAGAGAAAAGAAAAATCATGAAAAAGTTGTTTGCACATCAGTAGGAGGACGATCAGAGATGAAAGGAGAATCAAAAGGGACCTATTCCACTCATATTTTTATTTCTCCATTCATTATCCTTCATCATTCCACCATTCCTGTCATTTTTCCACTCATTTGCCTGAGTTTGCAAAGGTACTATGTTTTTTGCAGGATTCCCTGTAAACCTACAAGATCCCCTGAAAACCTACAGGATGATCTTATAGGAATTATAGTGGCTTGGGAATCATAAAGGAAGTAACCCTAGGGTAAGGAAATGACCTGCCCATGTAAAAAAAAAAATTCCCTACATCACCACTTCATTACCATACCTCTCTCCACATAGATCACCCTTGCATTCATCATTAAAAAAAATGAGTTTTCAAAAAAAAATTATAAAAAAATACAGTCTTGAAGAAAGAACACTGAGATAAAATGAGATAAAGAGAAAAGGGGAACAAAACCTGAAGTTTATTTCTCATTATTCACACACCCCTAGACCTCCTCTCTATCCATGTTCATCATCCTTAGGTCATAGCAGTAGAAATGATTAAAAATTCTAAGGGATAAGCAACTACAAGACATCCTGTAGAAAATCCTCTAGAAATGTATCCCAAAAAATAAAAATAATACATTGTAACAAGTTTCTGGCATGTAGATCCAAGGGTAGAAGAAGCTCCAAACCAACAACAACACAATCATCTTCAACACCAAGTACCTACACATCAAGGAAATCATCAAAGGACAATAAAATAAAAAAAGAAGAAAAAAAGAAGAAGGAGATATCACATGCAACCAACATACAACAAAAACATCATTTCTTCGACAAACTGTAGCAAGGTACTGTTACCACAAGTAATTATATCGCTTCACTCTCTCATTTTCATAATATAATCAAAAGATGTAAAGGTTTTGAATGAGTTGGTTTATAAGCAAAAGGTGGTTAGATAACTTGGCCATCTTCGTCTAGTCAATGATGACAAATAATTAGTCCTCACACGCGTGGCAACAGTCAAGTCAAAGAAAAGGAGAATGAGGTCAGAAGCAGTTGAGACTATGGATGCCCAAAGTGGGAGTTGATTACGAGGTGAGGGGAATGATGATGTGGTCATGGGGACCAGTTGTCCAAAAATAAAAATTCCTACCTCAACTGCCAACACACCACCTCACTCAACTCAACCGTAAGAGAAAATAAATGCTGATCCCCATGCATTCATGCATTCATCTTCTTTAGGCTCACTCTAGCAAAGTTTCTCTCATCCCCAAGCAACCTACAAGAGAGGAACACTCCATCTTTTCTTGTGAAAGACTTCCTATAGGATTGTACAGGAAATTCTAGAGGATCACACAAGAATCCTACAAGATACAGTCATGTAGTCTATAGGATTGTCAGAGAGAAATTTCAGAGCGTGAAACATAGGTGTTGGCTAGAACAAGCACTATGAGGAGGTAGGTTTTACATTTCCTTCCATTTTTCTAAGTAAAAGAAACAGAAAAATATCCTAGTTTGATTGAAATTGATTGTTGTATAAGGAAATTGTATCCACATAAATTTCAGTCTCATTTTCTCCATTAAATTTTTCTATCATACATCTCTGCTCCTCAAATTCACCAGACAAAATGACAGGGTGGTTTAATAGAAGGGAGCCCACTAACACTGTAAGGATTCTCCAACACCCTCCTATGCTAGAAATATTTGCAAGGCATAATTCGATGAGGTACTTTCTGTAATTGAGTGGGTACGATGATGAAGTAGCCAAAGATTTTTCTCTCTCCCTCATTCCACTGACTAGAACCCATGCCATTGTTATCGTGAGAGGCCTCTCCATGGAGCTCACCCCTGAACTCATAAGTAGAATTACCACACTTCCCTTAGGAGTTCCTGGGAGAAAGGAAGAGAAGGGAAACAACCAAAATGCCAAGAAGAAATTCTTTCTAGAAGGAGAGGAGCCCATTGAAGACAAAAATGGAGTGAGGAGAGAAAGCCTCCCATACCTGTGGAATGAGGTAAGATATTGTCTTATAAAATACATATCATCTGAAGGTAGGTATAGTCTAGTATATGGATATCACTTTAGGCTTCTTGAAAAATTGAGGTTTCGAGCAGAAACACCTCCTCACCACATGCTCAGCATACCATACTTCTGTTTGCAATCACTAATAGATATGAGCATAAAGGTGCAGGAAGGAAACTACCAATAGATAGCCCACCATGGGTTAATTAGAATCATCATAGAAGATGCCCTCCAAAACCTCATAATTCCTATCCAATGGACAATTTTCAAAGACATTGAGACAGAGGAGGATATGGAAGTCCTCAAATGTGATATTAGCCCTATTGTTAGTGAAAAGGATGAAGAAGATACTAAAACAGATGAAGAAGAACAAGAGATGGATGAAGAGGAAATAGATGAGGAGGAAGAGGAAGAGAAAAAGAAGGAAGGTGATGAAGAAATGGAGGCAGATGCCAAGGAGGAAACTGATAAACAATATGAGGATCTAGAGGGAGAAGAAGAGGAGAAAGACAATAGTGAAAAGGGTAATGGAAAAGAGGAGGCAGAGGAAAAGGAGGACTCACCCAGGGTGTCTCGAGAACCCACTGAGAAAGAGGTAACAACTGCCATCACTACCCTTAGCACCCCTATCAAACAGAAATGCAAAATAGAGAGGAAAACCCCCTTATACTTTAGAACAAGAAAAGGTACAAGGAGAAGGCAAGGAAAACCTCAAACTCCAAACAGGGTTCCCATTGTTATTGAGTTCTCACCTAAATAGCAGGAGAAGCTGACTCTTCTTATAAAAACTCAAGGAGAAGGATCCTTAGTACAAACCTCCCCTAAGTATCCTATCACTTATGAGAGAAGGCCTTTGACTAGATCTACCTCATCAAAAGGAATAAACATCCTACATGATACATAGTAGGACCTACAGTAAGCAGAGGTAGTCCCACATGAAACTCTGCTATAGATACAGGAAATTCAGAAATTGGATAAGAAAGGAAGTATATAGCAAGGAACAAAGAGAGAGGACCCAGAGGTAAGGGAACCTAGTCCTAAACCTAACATTGACTCCTAGTACTAATTTATTGAAAAGGGAAAGCTCATTCCACACAAAATTTCTATCCCATTATTCTCTGAGCTTGAGAAAGAAAGAACTAGAACACATAGATGGATGCAGATTATCAAGTCCAAGGGAGTGGAGGACATTGGTCATGTGTAGGATAAGCTCAAAGAGATGGGTAGGGAACTAAGTAGCCTGAGGGATAGAGAGGCCATAATAAAAACTCAGTTGGAGGAAGAAAATGCATGGTTTAAAGGACAACTACAACAAAGAGAGAATCAATTGGCATCCATGGTCAGTCTATCTTTGCAAGAAATCCAATTCAGGATGCCAACCAAGTCTTATGCATTATGATAGGTCCCTATAATAATAGTGATTGCCCCATTACTATTGTCATTGTATCCCTTACTATTATTATTTTTCTGCCCCTATTGTCCCCATAGTGTTATTATTATGCCCCATAGAATCCCACTATAGTTAATTTTGTGCCTTTATATTATTGTTGTTAGGTCAGCTTGGTTATATTATGACCCCTTAGACTCCTATATATAGAAAGGAGGTTTTGTCATTTGAATCATCCAAGAATTATTCATTTGTGTAATTTAAATGAGGTTTGCCCCTCAAAGGGGCTTGTTTTGAAGGCATTTATGTATATTTTCTATCTTTTTGTGAGCTGGTTTCATAACATTTGGTATCAGAGCTTTGGATTCTAGGGTTTCGCTAGTCCAAATAGGTCATCGTGGAATTTTCACTATAAGTTTTTTTCTGTGATTTTTCAGAAGCGAAAAAAAAACCATTTGAGATGAAAATTTCCCTGAACCTCGGGTCTAAATTTCATATCTTGTCTCACTATATTTGTGGTGACATGACTTGAGGAAGTTAGGGTTTTTGCAAACCTCATAATTTCATCTAAAACAGGATGTCGTGGAATTTTTGCTATAACACTTTCATTACAAAGTTTCAAAAGCTAAAAACAAAACCCATTTGAGAAGACATCGGTTTCAACCTTAGCTCCAAATTTTAGATCCCATCTCACTATATTTTCGGAGATATAATTTGAGGAAGTTAGTGTTTTTGCATATGCCCAAATTACATTCCAAACAAGTCACATTGGGAAAATCGTCATAACTTTCGCTATGAGCATCACATTGAATTTTTGTAATATGTTACAAAAATAGGACAGACTATAGTGTTTTGGGTACTATATTCAGAACCTAAGGTTGAAATAGTGACTCACGACACAAGTTTTCTCTACTGAACAAGTCTATAATCAGGTCATCATGGGAGATTTGGCATAACTCTTCATTGGAGAATCCAATCTTCATCAGACTTATGGTGTTGGAAATATTACTCAGCGGGTTACCATAGGAAGAAATTTCAGATCTTGGAGATCCAAAATTAAATAAATACATCAGATTCAATATGAAGCTCCTACAAAGAGAAAAAAAGTGTGTAGATTTTTTTAAATTTCTGCATAATCCTGGTTTGAAAAATTAGTTTGAAGGAATTCAAAGGGAATTGTGAAGCATTATTATCAGTAATTGATGCCTTGAAGAAATAAAATGGAAATACCTACTAAGCAACCTGAAATTTCTAGCATGACTCATGAAGAAGAGGAAGAAATGCAACATGATATATCAAAATTACGAGACCAAGTGCAACACATGTCACTCACACAAAATGTAACAGAAGCTAAGATGGATGGTTTAAAGAAAGGCGTAGAAGCTAAGATGAATGGCGTGGAAGCTGAGATGGATGGTGTGGAAGCTAAAAATGGATGGTTTGGAAGCTAAGATGGATGGCGTGGAAGCTAAGGTGGATGATTTAAAGAAAGGCATGGAATATTTGAAGACATATTTGACAGAGTTTCTGCAAGAAATTCTTACTAATGGTGAAAGGGTAGTAAAGGAAACTCATGACGAGAATAAAATAAATGTTAGTCATGATTTCGTTGACTCTAAAATTGGATTGAAGAACCACCATGTTCCAAAGATATATATGGGGAAGTTTCATGGCACGATCCCAGAACATGGATACTATAGATGGAGCAATTTTTCAATCTCAATGTGAAAAACACAC
Source organism: Pinus taeda (assembly GCA_000404065.3). Classification (NCBI taxonomy): domain Eukaryota; kingdom Viridiplantae; phylum Streptophyta; class Pinopsida; order Pinales; family Pinaceae; genus Pinus; species Pinus taeda. Next base: position 50,425 of record APFE031225071.1, on the reverse strand, counting down.
AAAAGGTATGCATTGAAACTTTATATTTGGAACGAAAATAGTTTGTATGGTATTGATGGCTTTGTTATTGTAAACAAATTGTCACTTGGGCTATTTTTATAGATGAAATGATAGCAAATTATGAGGATACAAAAAAGGGTAAAAGATATTCTAGAGGAGCATAGGATTGATGTGTTCATAGGGACTTTAAAAGATAACATCCAACATGAGGTTCGCCTTTGGGAACCAGATTGATTGGAGAAGGAATTTAGGTTGGCAAGAAAAATGGAAAGGAAAATTGTGGAAACAAGGAAGCCTACCACTCACAATCATAAAGATGGAAGTGTTGCTACCCCTAGCCATCCACAACCTACATGGTTGAAACCACAAAAATTGGAAGGAAAAAGAGCAAAAGTGCTTCGTTACAATTGTGATAGCAAATACACTAAAGGTCATAAGTGTGCTGAGAAGAAATTATTTTACATAGATTGCGAAGAGGGGGAAGAAAAGGAACAAGAAACATCAAAAGAAGAGGATATACACCATGAAAAAACCCTAGAAAAATAAGAAATGAATCCAACCATATCTTGTAATGCATTGGTTGGAATTACAACTACTCAAACTATAACGATAGAAGGGCATATCAAGAATTAAAAGGTAATAGTGTTGATTGATTTGGGAAGTACCCATAATTTTATTCATTTTAAAATAATTGAATTGCCTCCTATATCCAGCACCAGAGTGTCAAGTGATGGTTGCAAGTGGAGGAACCATAAATTGCTCAGGAGAGTGCCATAATATCAAGCTATCCATGGGAGAATATGTATTGAATATCCCAATGCTTTCCATTCCAATGGGTGGTGCTAATGTTGTATTAGGCGTCCAATGGCTACAATCCTTGGGTATAGTAGCTTTTAATTGTTGAATTGATGCTTCTGTGATCCACATTAAATTTACGAAAAGTTTTTCGGCATAAATCACATGACAATACATTTGTCGACACGTTTCGAACCAACGAGTGTGGTTCATTGTCAAGACAAGTTGAAGAATCAGATCATGGCTACATATTAAATAGGGAGAGCAAACCTTCCAATGGCTAGGTTTAACTAAAAAAGGGCTATATTAGAGTAGACTGGGAAAACGACTATAATTGATCCAGAAACGGCTATATTTGACTATTTAATTAAAATAATATTATTATGTTAGAAAGAATCTTATTTTAATTGTTTTAAGTTAAAAATTAACCAATTATGAGTCAAAAATCTAGGGAATGTGATAAAATTGTTAACTTGTATTATTAGAATAATCTTAATATTATATTAACATAGTAGAATTATTCTTATTCTTAATGGCTAGGGTAACTATTTAATATAAATTATTAGTAAAACACTAATAGATTAGTGTGTAAGGATTTAATATTAACTAGAATAATATTGATTATAATAATTATTTAATATATTATTAGTTATATTATTATTCCAATATTAATAGATCTAGGGATATTAGTAAATGTAAGGATTTAGAATAAAGTAATATTAATTAATAAAATAGTGTTATTATATTATAATAATGTTATAATAATAGTATTATTATTAATGGTTTGGTTAACTAATTAATAAAAATATCGTAAACTAGATAATATAAATCCTTTAGACATTGAGGAAAAGGACCAAACCCTTAATATAAGGAACAAACATTGAGGGAGATTAAAAAATCAAAGAGTTAACGATAAAGAAATTAGGTTAAATGATAATAAGAGGTAAATTATAGAAATCTAGAATAAGTCATTAATAGGGGGAGGGGAAGAAACTACTAGGAAGAGAAGGCAGGGATCCAACAACTGTTGATCTTCCAACCAACATCTCTTTTGAGATTACTTGATCTCCTTTAGATCTCAAGGGCTTCCCAATATTTATGATGATGGAACTATGCAACCTTAGCAATAACCTGGGCCTCCTCAATACAAACATGATGTTTGGTTTTCTTTGCATGCTCCACTAGTGTGGAAAACTTGGTTCTCCAATGTTTTAGGTCAGCTGCGTGCTCATTAATTATTTGATTAATAGAGTGTCCAGTCTCACAAATGTAGGGGGTCCCATAGGAACAAGGAATAATATAAACAACCTTCATGTCCTAATGCTCGATAGCATCCTTCACAGGTGGGAGGGATTTACGAATGGCGTTAAGGTGTCTAAAGGTCGAGAGAACATTATGCTTCTTAAGAATCCTAGCAATCTTATCAGTGGTCCCTTGGACATAAGGTAGATGGACCCCTGGGATCCTATCTTTAGGTTCTTTTTTAACTACTGCATTCTTGAAGGCTTTAAGGAAACCCTTCCAACCAAGGTGTCTATTATAACCATTCTCAACAAATACATTAAGGAGGTGGGATTTATCTTCATTGAAGCTCTCTTCATCAGAGATCCTTAGGGAACGTGTAGCAAGGGTGTTGAGAATGCCCAACTTTTGAGCTGGGAAATGATGGGAACTGGCATGAAGATACTGCTCAGTATGGGTTTTCTTCTGAAACACTTGGTGGGATAGGGAACCGTCCATATTCCTTGAAATAAGAATATCAAGGAAAGGGAGGCAAGCATCTACTTCTTGCTCCATGGTGAACTTAATGGCGGGGGATTGACTGTTGAGATTATTGAAGAAGAGATCTAACCTCCTCTTGACCACGAGAACAGATGACATTAGTGGCATCTACATATATTTTCTAGAGCTTGGGTAGGAGACGGGCCAAGGCCAAAGCCTTGGTTTCAAAATCTTCCATAAAAAGATTATCAACAATCGGGGATAGGGGTGAGCCCATGGAAACACCATAGGTCTACTCAAAGAACATGTCCTCAAAATGAAAAAAAAGGGAAGTGAGACAAATCTCAACTAACCGAGTGGTATCAGGATCTGTGAGATGGTTGATCACCTCCATAGCCTCCTTTATCACGATGCAAGTGTAAAGGGAGACTTCATCAAAACTAACAAGAATGTCCCCAACGTCAAGATTTATGCTCATCAATTCTTCAACAAAGGATGCAGAGTCTTTGACAAAAGACTCCATATGGCCAACTAAGGGTTTAAGCTTCAAGGCAAGGAACTTAGCCAAAAGGTAGGTAGGACTACCAATAGTATTGACAATGGGCCTTAGGGGAGTCCCATCCTTATGAATCTTTGGAAGCCAATAGATCCTTGGAGTAATGGGACTATTCCTGATGAGTTTATGGCAAAGGGAACTCACCGAGCTACTAGACTTGATGGCAAGAGCCACAGTCCTAGAAATATTCTTCAGAGGGTTCTTGGGAAGCTTTTTATAGCTTCCACTATTATAATTTTCAAGAAATTTTCATGAAATTGTCTTTAGAAGGAAAGGAGGTTGAATTAAAGGGTATCGCAGGGAAACCAACAAAGGTAATCATCTCTAACGGAATGAAAAAGCTTCTAAATAAAGAACAACAAGGCATAACTGCACGATTATGTTCACTAGAGGTTCCCACATCGAATTATCCATTTCTACAATTCTCCAAAAAGCCTTGGACAATCATTCCAAGGTATTTGAGACTCCAAAAGGCATCCCACCTATTTGTGATCATGATCATGCTATCAATTTGATTCCAGGAAGTGTTCCTCCAAACATCAGGACTTACTTATATCTCCATGTCCAAAAGAGTGAAATTGAATGTATGGTTACAAAAATGCTAGAGGCTGGGATAACTCAACCTAGTCAAAGTTCTTTCTCTACTCTAGTAGTATTGGTTCACAAGAAGGATGGATCATGGCACTTGTGTCCATATTATAGGTAGCTCAACAAGCTCACTATTAGAGATAAATTTCCCATTCATGTCATTGATGAATTATTGGATATTGTATGGATCAATTTACTTCACCAAGTTGGATATTCATTTAGGATATCATCAAATCAGAATGAAGACTGAAGACATTCCAAAAAAAAAATTTAGAACTCATGAGGGTCATTATGAATCTTTGGTCATGCCTTTTGGCCTTACTAATGCACCTTCTACATTTCAAGGTTTAATGAACTGCATTTTCAAACCCTTCCTTAGAAAATTTGTGTTAGTATTGTTTGATGATATACTAGTCTACAACAAGTCTTGGAAGGATCACGTCCAACATGTTGACATGGTGCTCAAAATATTGGAGGAGAAACAATTATATGCAAAAATATCCAAATGTTTCTTTGGAGTACAAGAGGTGGAATATCTGGGTCATATTGTATCTCATGAAGGTGTTAAGGTAGACCCTAGCAAAATTAAAATCATTAAGGAATGGAAAATCCCCACATCCATAAAGCATCTATGAGGATTTCTCAGGTTGACATGGTATTATCGCAAGTTTGTTAAGAATTATGGGAGAATAGTAGCACCTCTAACAACATTATTGAAGAAATATGCATTCTCATGGACTCCGGAAGTAGCGAAGGCCTTTGAACATCCTAAAGAGGCAATGTGCCAAGCACCAATCTTACCTACACCGGACTTCACAAAAACCTTTATTGTGGAATGTGATGCCTCAAGAAATGGAATTGGTGTTGTTTTAATGCAAGAAGAAAGACCCATTGCTTCTAAAAGTGTCAAATCAAAGGAAAACATTTACACAAAGCTATTTATGAAAAGGAAATGTTGGCAATACTACATGCATTTAAGAAATGACGACCCTACCTAATGGGAAGACACTTCAAGGTAAAAATAGATCAAGATAGTATTCAATACTTTTTAGAACAAAGATTATGTTTAGAAGACCAACAAAAATGGGTCACAAAGATGTTGGGCTATGACTTTGAAATCTTCTACAAAAAAGGGCAGCAAAATGTAGTGGCAGATGCACTCTCAAGAAAGGATGAGGATGTGGAAGCATTTCTTTGTGCCATTTCTATTATCCATCCAAATTGGATACATGAAGCAAGGGGTGAATGGAAGAATGACGAGGAAGTGTGGGCACTCCTTCAAAAGATACAACAATATCCTAGTATATCTGATACATTTAGCTGGAAAAATGATTCATTATAGCACAAGGATCAATTATACCTATGTAATAATTCACAAATGAAACAAAAGATTCTTAGTGAATTGCACACCTCTCCCTTAGGAGGGCACTTAGGATTACTAAGAACCTACCACAGGGTTAAGAAGGATTTTTTTTGGATGGCCTTAAATTGGATATTCAAAAGTTTGTGGTGGAATGTTTGGTTTGCCAACAAAATAAAGCTGAAACAATTAAGACCCCAGGACTATTACAACTTTAGTCCATTCGAAGCCAATGTTGGGAGGATGTTTCAATGGATTTTATCACAGGTTTACCCAAGTCCGAAGGAAATAGTGTTATCATGGTGTTAGTTGAAAGACTTACCATGTATGCACACTTTTGTGCATTATCTTATCCATTTAAAGTGAGTACATTTTATACTGAATTTATGGAAATAATTCAAAAGCTACATGGAAACCCAAAGATTATTGTAAGCGACAGAGATCCCATTTTCATTGGAAATTTTTGGACATAATTATTTTCTTGCCTTAGTACTCAATTAGATTATAGCTCATCTTATTATCCTCAATCTTATGGGCAAACTGAGATAGTAAACAAATGTTTGGAAGGATAAATAGAAAAAATGTGTCAAATGGTTACCTTTAGCTGAATGGTGGTATAACTCTTCCTTCCATACTGCAACAAATATGACCCCATTTATGGCACTTTATGGATATCATCCACCATCCGTCACATAATATTTAAGAGAAGATTCTAAGGTTCAAGCAGTGGAAGATGACATAAACCATCAGCGACAAGTTCTCCAACTCTTAAAGGATAACCTCACCTGGGCACATAATAAAATGAAATAGCAGGAAAATCAACATCGTAGAGAAAGAAGTTTTGATGTAGGTGATTGGGTATTCCTATGGCTACAACCATATAAACAAATTTCCCTCAAGAAAGCTAAGAAGGATAATAAATTGTCACCAAATTACTATGGTTCATACAAGGCATTGCAAAAGATAGGTAGTATGGCATACAAATTAGAGCTTCGTGCAGCTTCTCGAGTGCACCCTATCTTCCATGTTTCATGCTTAAATAAGGTTATAGGTGAGAAGCTTCCAGTTCAAACAATATTTCCAAAACTTGATGAGGATGGAAAAATCATATTGGAACTTGAAGCAGTCAAAGAAACAAGAACTCAGTAGCTACGCAATCAATCAATTTCAAAGTATCTGATCAAGTGGAAGAACTTACTCATTGAAGATTCTACATGGGAGTATGAGAATTTTATACAGAAGCATCCATAACTACTCAAGCGTTGAGGACAACAAATTTTTGAAGGAGAGGGGAATGTTAGGTCCTTATAATACTAGTGATTCACCCATTACTATTGTCATTGTATCCCTTATTGTTATTGTTGTGCCCCTATTTCCCCCATATTGTTATTATTGTGCCCCGTAGAATCCCACTATTGTTAATTTTGTGCCTTTATATTATTAATGTTAGGTCATCTTGGTTATATTGTGACTCCTTAGACTCATATATATAGAAAGGAGGTTTTTTCATTTGAATCATCCAAGAATTATTCATTTGTGTAATGTAAACGAGGTTGCCCCTTCGAAGAGGCTTATTTTGAAGGTGTTTATCTATCTTTTCTATCTTTTTGTGAGCTGGTTTCATAACACATTATACCTTAAGGAATAGTGGCTGTAGTTCCAAATCAAGACCCTAGAATAGAGAGGCACTATGACATTCCAAGATTATAGACAGTTCATTGATCTTCGTGATCAGAGCACATTAGAAGACAGGGCTAAGATTTTTTAGTTCTACATGTATAACATGGCCTTCACAGTTATGAATGTATGGGACCCTAATGAAAAGCTAGGGGATTTACAATTGATGGCTTTGGCATCATGGATAAAATGTGAGGAAGCAATGGTTGCAGAAATGAAGAAGATATCAGCAAGGGAACAAACAAAGGTTCTCATGATAAGAGCTGAGTAGTCAAATCCAATGGCTATCATCATCACTTGTAATTTGATTGTAAATGATCCTCAACTTGCACACATGTATCTTGCTGCCCAAAAGCAAGAAATTACACATTTTGAGGTTATGTTCACACTATTAGGGGATGAGAACATGCAATATTTCCAAAGGAGATGGAATAATTTGCCATATAGTTTCAAGATCAGAGGGTACCATTCTCCTCAAAGGACAAGAGAGGCACTCAATAGGACAACCATGTACAAACAAACCATCCAAAGGCTCAAAGTCAATTGGATTGGCTTGAGACTCAGTCCACCACTACTCTTGGGGATGTTAGAAGGAAGGAAGCAAGAGGAAGAAAGAAATCAGTGGAAGGAGGTAGAAAGGATGGTAGGATTCTATGCATAAGAAGAGGAAACCAAAACAGAAGCGAGGGATGTCAGGGAGGCCACTAGAGCTATGAAAGACATGGATATTGATTGCGTTGCTCAGAGGATGAGCAATACTTTTAGTAGGGGGTTCATGATGAGCCTGATCATTAGGTAACTATTTGGACCTTCATTCTTCTCGTATATTAGTCAAATCAACACTTATCACAACTTATTACATGTTTTGATTATATTTTTCTTAATGAGATGAGTTAAAGTGAGATATTATGCCTAGTGGAATAATGTGCATTGAATATAGTTTTGTGAGAGAAAATCAGGGAATTTTGGCAAGATTAAGGGTTGAAACTCGAATGGGACAAGGAAGAGATATTGTAGGAGGTAAATCCTCCTCATTTACTCCTCCCTCATTTGAATATTCCTCCATCAATCACACCAGCTCGGAGTACAAGCAACCCAGTCATGAAGATGAAAAGGCAATCGAGCAAGTGATAGTCAAAGAGTTAGTTCACCTCGAGTTGGGATCCGAGCTTGCCTAGATTTAAGGAAGCCGCTGGGGACTTCAGTTATATAAATAAATAGGCCTAGAGCCTCATTAGGATTCAATTTTTTGTTGTAAAAAAACACTAGTTATTTTCGTGCTCCAAACTTGTGGAAGACATTGCTATGGAATTTTTTGTTTTGATAATGAGAATGACCTTTTTCTTGATCCAACACTGAATTAACTCAGAGGGTTGAAGCTCATGGGTTAGGGCCCAACCCTAGCTGCAAAGGATCCTCTTCATGTATCTATCTTCTTAGATTAGATTCATAGATTTATGGTTAAATTGTCCTTAGAATTATTTCATTTCAAGTAGTGTAGACTTGATTAGTTTGTTTATTAGTTGCTTCCCTTTATGCTTTACTTTAGCAGTTGGTTAGAAGGGATAAAAGGAACACCAAAAATCCATCAATAGGTGTCTTGACCTCACTTCCTCCTTCAGGTATCATGATTTGACGAAAGGCCCCTATGCAGTGCCAAAAAGAGATATTTCTACTTTCTCATAGAATTTAGAGTTTACTGTACTTGTACTAGCATTTGATTATTTTGCAAGTATAGGAATTAATTACCATTTCCTCCATTTTTAGTCTTATATTATATCTCATCAATGAATCCATTTTAATATTCAATTTCCCTCATGCATGAAGTAGACAACTAGCTCATTAAACTTTGTTTTTCTAGCTTAGTGAAGCTCTTCTTCTTTACGTAATTGCTTTTGGAAAATATCATTGTTTAATGCAGAGAAGGTGTTTCAGAAGTAGAGAAAGATCTCATAGCAGGAAACCACCTTCCAAATTCATCCATCCATAATCATTCCTTGCTTTCACTAAGACCTTCACCAATTTCATCATTTTACGTGGAAACTTCTCCAAGCATGTTGAGCAAATCCAACCATCTTAAGCAAATCCAACCATCTGCCAACCTTGGTTTTGAGTTTTGAGTGATCCTAGGCATTTTCTCACTCCATTTCACCCACTAACCACCCTTCCTAGGCATTCCATCACCTTCAACACCCATCGCTTTTCTCTTGGATGTATACTATAGAAATACAGGGAACCTTGTAGGTCTTTAGGAGATTGTGTAGGTTTTCCTGTAGTGGCTTGTTTTGAGGCCGAATTGAGGGAAAACCTCCATGAAGCCACAAAAGGTCACCTCAGGGTCTCCCAAACCTTCCAACCATCCACCAGCATCCATAAGCCACCTTCCACATCACCAAAGGATAATAGCTTTCACACTTGTTTTTCCATAAAGAGAATAAAAAGAAAAAAACATATTTATTTTATTCATTTACATGCATAGTATTAATGTTTGATGTTTTGAACTTCCATTCTTAGGATTGTAGAATTTCATACATGTTAGCTTGGCATTCTTGTGAAGCATAATTTGTCAGCAGTTAGTTAGGAAATGGTGTGTTCTAGCATTGGATTTCAATATTTTTCATTATTGCAGTAGACAAGCTTTCTTGTAGAGTAGATTTCTCTTTCTTTATTAGTAATCAAGCTTCTTCTGAATCCATAGAAGACTGGCCTGAAAACCCTAGTGGTATTTCTCACCAGCTGAATAGTGACAAAAGGCAGAACCATCACTTCAACTTGCGTATACAACAATGTCACCTCCAAGTTTGTATGGACCCCGGGTTGATAAAGTAAAGTTGGTAACCCCAGAGGTTGCAACATTCTTGCTGCAATAATGGTGCTCATCAAAGGAGTTTGAAAAGGCCTAGGTGTCATTCAATTTAGATAATGAAATTGGTAAGATAAAAATTTCCATCCTCATTAGAGGTAATTTTATCTTGAAAGTGCACATGAAATTTACACGTACATAATATGTAAACCAATGAAAATAATATAAATTTAAAAGGAGGTACATGTATTTTGGAGGGAAAATAAAGAAAATTGCCTTTATTTAATTGTATTTTTGGCTTATCTCCTTATAGGTTTACTCAAATTTCAAGTGTAGACACTTGTTGGATGCATAATGAAATTCCGCATCCAAAGAGTACCCATTATGCATACTTTTAAGAACATCCACATTGATAAAATATAAAATGCTTTATTAACGTATCTTTAATTTTTATCAATGTAAGTGTTCTGAAAAGTATGCATAATGGGTACGCGTTAGATGCAGAATTTAATTCCGCACCCAATGAGTGTATACACTTGATATTTAAGTAAACCTATAAGGAGATAAGCCAAAAATACAATACAAAAGAATAGTTTTCTTCTTTTCCCTAAAAAATTCATAACTCTTATTCTACTATTTTTCCTTAGGAGGCCACTTTTACGTTGAAATTTCCTATAATTTGTTTTCTGAACTGTTAAAGAATGAGAAGTATAGGAAAAAAGTCATTACAATGGTGAAGGTTCAAATATCGATCAGATAAACATTATTGTTCAGGATTCATTAAACATATAGGATGATCATCCTACCTTCTTATTTGTTCCTCATGTTACTGATTTCAGTGAGGATGCTCCTCCCTTTTATATTAGATTTAATATTCATGACATGATTTTGCATAATGCAATGCTTGATTTGGGAGCGTTACATAATTTGATGCCAAAATTAGTCATGGACAATTTAAGGCTTGATATTACTAAGGCTTACAAAGATTTGTTCTCCTTTGATTCAAGAAAGGTCAAGTGCTTAGGATTAAAGATCATGTGGTATATCTGACCCATATTCCTACAAAAGGTATTGTTATGGAAGTGGTAGTAATGACTATCCCACCTAGGTTTCGAATGCTACTATTGCAGTCTTGGTCAGCTAATTTGGGAGACACCCTTCAAATGGGTATGTCTTATGAATCCATTCGAGTGTTTGGAGAAATAAGGACAATTTAAATGGAGGTTTAGATGGCTTATATGGTAAGCAACAAATATGAACCAAAGAATCATAATTTTTATGTGGTTGACATTGATATTGGTTCTCAAATTTTCTATAGTGATTTGTGCTTTGAAGAACATAAATAACAACCAATTGAATATTAAGATCAGGTGGAAAAAGTATAGGTTGTTGAAGATAATTGGATATGGAACATGAATTTTGATGGTTTCACTTGCAAAGATGGTTCAAGGGTAGCTATCTGGATCACTCTACCAAACCTTAGTAGTCATTTACTCCAAATTGTATTTTGAATACACCAAGAAGAGTATGAGGCTCTAAACATTAGATTAAACCTATTGAGAGAAAAAAAAAAAAAAATCACGTCTTAAGAGGCTCTAAGTTGTTTGTGAAGCAGCTGAAAGGGTACATATCAAAATAAACATCCAAGGATGAGGGATTTTTTAGGTCTCTATACTATTAGCGTAACCCCTTATTGTTAGTAGCGCAACCTCCTTATTATATTGATGTTCCCATGTAGTCCCCATATTGTTATTATTGTGCCCCATAGAAGCCCAATATTGCTATTATTGTGAAGTTACATTATTATTTTTATGTCAGCTCTGATTGTGTTATGACCCCTTAGACTCCTATATATAGAAAGGAGGTCTTTCATTTGTATCATCCAAGAATTGTTCATTTGTGTAATGTAAATGAGTTTTTCCCCTCAAAGAGCCTTATTTGTAAGGCACTGATCTATCTTTTCTATCTTTTTTTGAGATGGTTTCATAACATTTGGTATCAGAGCTTTGGATTCTAGGGTTCTTCTACTCCAAACAGCTCATCATGGAGTTTTCGCTATAAATTTTTCGCTATAAGTTTCAGAAACTAAAAAAGAAAACCATTTTAGCTGAGATGGTTTTGAACATAGGGCTGAATTTTAAATATTTTCTAGTTATATTTTCAGAGATATGATTCGAGGAACTTAGGGTTTTTGCAAGCTCTAGAATTCCATCTCAAATAGGCCATCGTGGAATTTTCGCTATAACATTTTTTTTGTGATGTCTCAGACTCTTAAATTAAAACCCATTTGAGCTTAAATCATTTTGAACCTCATGTATGAATTTCACATCTTGTCTCACTATATTTTCAAACATATGATCTTAGGATTTTAGTTTTTCTACAGACTCCTGAATTACATTCCAAACATGTGACCTTGGGAAAATCATCGTAACTTTCTTTGTGAGCATCATATTTCACTTTCGTAAGAAGTTGTTAAAATATGTCGGCATGTAGTATTTTGTGTCTCAATTGCAAGTTTGAAGGTTGAAACAGTGATATGTGTAACTTCGTACAAGTTCACTCTACTAAAAAGGTATATAATTAGGTCATCTTGGGAGGTTGGGCATAACGCTTTCTTGGAGAATCCAATTTCAATCAAACTAATGGAACTAGAAGGAGGATACAGAGGGATATCGTAGGTCAAAATTGCAAACCTTGGAGATCCAAAATTTTAGAGATACAACATATTCAATAACGAGCTCCTCAAATAAAGAAAAATGGATATGAGGAAGTTTGATGGCAAGGATCCAGTAAACTGGATACTACAGATGGAGAAATATTTTGATATACATGAGGTGCGATTGTTACAAAAGGTACATATTGCATATTTATATTTAAAATCAAATCATTTTTATGGTATAAAGGGCTTTTCTCTCATAAAGCACTTGTCAGTTGGTCAATTTTCATGGAAGAAACGATTGCACATTATGAGGATACAAAGAGTAACACCTTCTTTAGCCAATTGATAAATCTCAAACAAAAGGGTTCAATGGCAGAGCACATTGAGGAATTTCAAAAATTGAATATAAGGGTAAATTATATTCCAGAGAAATAAAGGATTGATTTCTTCATAGAGACTTTAAAGGGTAACATTCAACATGAGGTTTGTCTTTGGGAACCTAATTCATTAGAGAAGGAATTCACATCGGAAAGAAAAATTGAAATGGAAATTATAGAAACAAGGAAGCCTACCACTCATGGCTATAATTATGGAAGTGTTTTTTCTCATAGCCTTCCACGACCTGCAAGGTTTACACCACAACAATTGGAAGAAAAAAGAGAAAAAGGGCTTTGTTACAATTGTGATAGAAAATACAATAAAGTTCATAAGTGTGTTGAGAATAAATCATTTTACATAGATTATGAAGAGGAGGAAGAGAATGATCAAGAAACATCAAAAGAAGAGGATATACACCAGGAACCAACCCCAAAGAAAGAAGAAATGAATCCGACCATATCTTGTAAAGCATTGGAAAGAATTACCACTCCTCAAAATCTCAAGATAGAAGGACATATCAAGAAGAAAAAGGTTCAAGAATTGAAAGATCACATTGAGAAAGAACAAATGAAGTAGACCATATCTTGTAATGCATTGGCTGGAATTACCACTCTTAAAACTATCAAGATAGAAGGAAATATCAAGGAAAATGTTCAAGAAGTGAAATATCACATTGAGCATCAAGAAATGAATCTGACCATATCTTGTAATGCATTGGAAGTAATTACCACTCCTCAAACTCTCAAGATAGAATGACATATCAAGAAGAAAAAGATTCAAGCAATGAAAGATCAAATTGAGCATCAACACTGAGTTCTCCAACTTTTAAAGGGTAACACCACTTTGGTACAGAATCAAATGAAACAATAGGTGGATCAACATTGCAGTGAGAGAAGTTTTGATGTAGGCGACTGTGTATTTTTATGTCTACATCTTAAGCAAGCTATTTATGAGAAGGAAATGTTGGCAATAATACATGCACTTAAGAAATGGTGTCCTTACCTAATGGGAAGACACTTCAAGGTAAAAATGGATCATGATAGTATTAAATACTTTTTACAACAAATATTATCTTTACAAGAAAAAAAAAATGGGTCACAAATATGTTGGGTTATGACTTTGAAATCATCTACAAAAAATGGAAGCAAAATGTTGTTGTAGATGCACTTTCAAGAAAGGATGAGGATGTGGAAGCATTGTTTTGTGCTATTTCTATTATCCAACCAAATTTGATAAACGAAGCAAGTGATGAATGGAATAATGCAGAAGTAGGGTGGGAACTCATTAAAAAGTTGCAAAAGATCCAAGTTCAAACAATATTGCCAGAACTCGATGAGGGAGGAAAAGTCCAATTGGAATCTGGAGAAGTCACAGAAACAAGAACCTGACAACTATGAAATTGATCAATTTCAGAGTATCTCATCAAGTGGAAGAACTTACCCGCTGAAGATTCCACATGGGAGGACAAGAATTTTATATGGAAGCATCCAAAACTACTTAAGCGTTGAGGACAACACTTTTTGAAGGAGAGGGGCATGTTAGGTCCCTATACTACTAGTGTAACCCTTATTGTTATTATTGCAACCCCATTATTATATTTTTGTTCCCATGTAGTTCCCATATTTTTATTATTGTGCCCCATAGAAGCCCACTATTGTTATTATTATGCAATTACATTATTCTTGTTATGACAACTTTGATTGTATTATGACCCCTCTAGACTCCTATATATAGAAAGGAGGTCTTTTCATTTGTATCATCCAAGAATTTTTCATTTATGTAATGTAAAGGTGGTTTCCCCCTCGAAGAGGCTTATTTCGAAGGTGTTGATCTATCCTTTCTATCTTTTTCTGAGCTGGTTTCATAAAAACTTATAAAAATAAGGTATGGAAAATGTTTGACAATTTCTTTTCAAAACATAAAATTTTGTTGTTTCTAGAGAATAAAATGGTATAAACGACCTCATATCTATTGTTGTTAGTTATTTTAGAATTCCCATTTATCTAAATATAAAATATGATATTAATGTAAGGCATAGTCCCTCCATCCCTGACAACATCACACATTGATAGGTTTTTTAGCATGATCAACAAATCCAGGGAACATTAGATATGAATAATGAATTTGAAAACACCCCCATTGATCAAAATGAAGATGAGTAACCAAATTGGAATGTAGAATGATTTTTTTTTTATGAATGCTATAGTCGGGCAATAAATTATTCAGCTAAGACACAATTTTATTCCCAGAGGTTTGGTCCTTCTAGAAAGGTTGTTTGACAACAATGATGTAGGTGTAAAACATAGAATTCTACCAAGTGATGATTAGTTGGAGGATTACAATTTGGGAGAAAAAGAAGACCCTAATGTAGGTAAGGTTTCCAATTCTTTGGAAACTAAAGAAAAGAAACGATATGCAGAATTATTGAAAGAGGTTTTAGGTTTTTTTCTTGGAGGTATGAAGATTTAAATGTTTATGATAAAGTCATCATTCAATACACTATCCCACTTAGAGAAAGTGAGAAACCATTAAAGCAAAATCTCAAAAGGATTAATCCAATGTTGCTTCCATTAGTAGACAAGGAAGTTAAGAGATTACTTGCTACTAAGATTATTGCACTCTTAAGATTTTCTAATTGGATTGCCAATATGGTTATGTTTAGAAAAAAAGAGAGAAGAAATTGGATGTTTTCTAGATTTAATAAACTTGAATAGGGTTTCTTTGAAAGACAATTATCCAATGCCCAAGGTGGAATATATATTGTAGAAAGTAGTTGGGTGTGGGCGTATTTTTATTCTTGACAATTTTTCTGGATATAACCAAATAATGGTGAATTCAAAGGATGAATACAAGACAACATTCATTATGCCATGGGGCACCTTCATGTACTTTAAAATGCTTTTTGGGATGATGAATGTTAGAGCAACATTCCAAAGAGAAATGGACATAACATTCATGGAAGAAAAATATAGGTTTGTAGTGGTTTGTCAGGATGACATAAAAATGATCTCACCATCATATTTGGATCACCTGAAACATCTAAGACAAGTCTGTCTTAAGTGTAAAAAATTTTTCATCTCTCTCAATCTGAAGAGATCACACTTCGTTATGCAAGAGGGTAGATTATTAGGTCACATAGTTTCTAAGAAGGGAATTAGAATCAATCTAGATAGAGTTGCAGTGATAAAAAGGCTAGAACTTCCCATAAGTAAAAAGTAAATATAGTCTTTCCTCAGTAAAGTTAATATTCTAATGAGTTTTGTTCCGAATTATGGAGACGTTGTAAAGGAAATTGCCAATATGATAAAGAAGGACAAGAAAATTAATTGCGAAGTTTCAACTAGGGAAGTATTTGATGGAATTAAGCATGTATTAACACATGCACATGTTATAAAAGGTAAAAATTTCTCAAAGGAATTTCTAGTCTTTTCCTTTGCATATAAACATACCATTTCCAGAGTATTACTATAGAAAAATAGAGACAAACAAGAGAAACCTATTTCCTTTTTAGGGATGCAAAATTGAAGTACAATATCAGGGAGCATTATGCATTTGCACTTGTTAGGCATTTAATGATTTTAGAGTATATATTTTTCATTCTAATGTTAAAGCTTTTGTACATAACAACATAGTTAAAGATTTTAATTCAACTTGATATCGATGGAAGAAGATGTAAGTGGATAATTAAATTGTTCTAATATTACTTATAGATCAATCCAATAAAGCTAATTAAAGGGCAGGGCTTAAAAACATTGATGACAAACATAAATGTTGATTCTTTGGGTATGGATTTCTTATATCACAACTCTTATCATACAAAACAAATCATATTTTTTTTTTCATAGATGTATTTATACTATTATCATCATGTATGATGACTTTTCCAAACTATTATTTTCCTATGAGTTAATAAATATAATATATATGATATATATATATCCTTGCATGTCTATTTCATAACTTATTATCAAGTATACTTATCCCTTGAAATGTTACATTCACTCTGCACAAAATAGCTTCTTCTTATCTTGAGGTTTATTATATGCATTAACATGCTTCATTATAATACTTCCCATCAAAATAAATAATATATGTTCCTTTGGTTCCTTATGCAGATTATAATAGTAACACTAATACTATGTCACTTTGTAAGGTTAGATGGAATGCGCCTCCCTAAGGTTATGTGACATTTTTGTTTTTATTCTGAAAACTATGGGATATGGCTTGATCTAACTCCTGTGTTCTATGGTTGTACAATAAATACCAACCCCATCATTAATTTTAAAGCTACCTATCCTACCCCATCTTGGGAAGTTAAATTGCAATCAATGCATACCACACCCACCTCCTTCACATGGACTACATGTCACCACCATGGAAGCATTTGAATGACTAGGATGAAAACATTGAAATCGAATGATAAGATTAATATTTGCGATCCTAATCATTTTTATCCATTTTTTTTTGCTAGTGTGGCCTTTGTGATTCCGTCTTATGCGTTTGTTGGCATTATGATGTATGTGTTGTACTTGATGGAAACCCACTTGTAGTAGAACAACTCTCTTGTATATGGTAACTAGATGAATCTACAGAAGGGATATCAGATGTGACAAAATGTATAACAAGAGTGTTTACAAATGTGATGAAATGTAGGGCAACTTCAATGAATCAGTTCAAAAAGAAACTCACTCAGATGACAGATCATAGTACTATAGGTTAACAGCTCAGAGTTACATATCAGACTACACAAAATGAAGAAAGAGAGGTATACACAGGTTCACCATTTCCCAAGCCGCGTATACACATGGGTTCACTGTATACAAGTCGCGTATATGTACACACGCACTTTCACAAGAGGAAAAGTGTGTATACCTTGGAAATCTAAGTGTTTGGTCCAAAGTATTTGGTCCACGGTATTTTGATCCATGGTATTGGTCCAAGGTATTGACCCCAGGTATTTGGTCCAAGGTATTTGTCCTAAGTGGTTTTGGTCCATGGTATTGAGAAAGGCCTAAAACTATAAAAGGAGGAGAAGATTATTAGGCTAGGTGTGCAAGTATCGAATACCTGATGTAGTGTGAGATCTAATATGTAGGTTATTGGATTATGGCATTGTGCTTGATTTGAACCAAGGATGAACCTTAGCATGTGATGAAGGATAAGGTTTAATGATGTATCGGGATCTTAAGGCTTGAAGTGAATTATATTTATTTGGTTTGATCATGTATCTGAATAAGTGGCACATGTTGTAGTCTATAAATATGATGATCTGGGTATGACTGAAGTCTAGAATAGTTGTTATGTTTAAATCATCTTTTACAGATCTGTACATCGGTTCACTTTAGAAAAGAAGCCTATACACACTGGTTATGCATATCAAAATAGCGTATACATAATAATTTGAGTTGCAAATTTGTATGCTGGTTTGCTTTGAGGAAAGCACGTATGCACGCAGGTTTGACACATGGAAGTAGCGTATACCTTATTAAATATGTTTTAGTTGCTTTTTTTTTATGTTGCAGTGTTCTAGGTTATTACTTAGGTTCTAGTTACTATTTTTTGGTGACAACATTCTGAATGATCAATTTGATGGGGTGATTGCTTGATTCTGTTGTGGTTGGTTTAAAAAGAGATTGATTGATGTAGATATATTTGATGATTGAATGATGTTGTTGATGGATTTAGTATAAAAATTTATGAAATGTGGTCCCTGGAAGAAAAGAGAAGGTTGTAGCTTTCTCTAGGCCGACACTTATGTACTAGTAAACATATCAGCTAGTACAAGAGCTAAGGGTTGTAGGTCCCTTCCAATAGAAGCTAGAGAACGAGAGAAGGTTATAGCCTTCTACAGGTAGTAGCTTGTGTACTGGTATAAGACTGCACCAGTACAAAAATTATAAAGAGAATATTCTTATTATTAAAAGAAGATAGAGATGATTGCAGCAGGTGGTTTTCACCCACATTGGGTTTCCACCTTATATATTGGTATTTATATGTGTTGCTTATGTGTGATGCTTTATTCTATTTTTACTGCACTGTCTAATGAATTCCTTATATACTGGTTAAAGTTTAATGCATGATAATTTGGGTACATTAAACGATCTCTACATATACGCTGGTTGCATAAAGTATAGTTGTACTAGTTCACTAAGCTGAAGTAGTATATACAAAACAATTTTTGAAAATTAAGGTATTGATATGATAACACTGATCCACCCCCCCGCTTAGTATTATTTCCAACAATGTTTGGTGGAATTTCAACATCACTTTCTATCAATCCTCCACATTTGGCCTTTCATGGATGCACAAAGTTCATGATGGTTGACAAACTCCATGAACCTCCAGCATTTGTTCCTCCCAACATTTTACAGGTTATTTTTTTCTCTATCTACTTTATTTCATTTCCCCCCTGCTATGGTATTTTTGTGGAGTAATTCCATAATTCTTTGCACCTTGTTTTTATGTCTTCTCTAGGGTCTTTGTCGGTATGCTTGGGCTTCCCTCTTCAGGTGTGATGTCAATATTGAGAGACCTTTCCTTTAATGTTACTTTATATTAGTCTCAAGGTAATGGTGGATTTGTAGTTTTATTTCATGGGTTTCGTTCTTGTTCTCCTTTTCATGGATTTGTACTCATATCCAATTAGAGTTGAATACATTTTTATTCCCCTTTTTCGTATACAGGAAGCATCATAATGAAAACCCCTTGATTATGTTGCCCTAATTTATGAAGGATAATGCAAGGTATATTTCTAGTATTTTGGGTTATTTTTTCTAAATGTGTGCTCCATACTTGCCCCCGCCCCCACCCATTTTGGGAAATAATGCTTTTTTTTTGGATTCATGCAGTTCGAGTTGCATTACTTGCACAGGGCTATTTTTGTCTATCGCTTACTGGTAAGAATTTAGTTTTTAATTTCTTGTTGGTTAATTTTTTTATGGAATAGCTTGAATGGAGGGCCCATATTCTCAGCTCAATTATCCATTGGCGCTGCATGTTTTTTCCCTTTTCTTCTCTTTTTTTGCTACTTCATCGTTAAATTTTGTTTGTATGAGTATACCATCACATATAAAGGTTCCTAATTTATTTTCTTTTGTTGTTACCTTTATTGTACAAGTAGCAATAGAGGACAATCCAGCCATTTGGGTGACCCTATTGGTTGGATGAGGCAAGAAAGGAAGAATTGTAAGCTATGGAATTCTTCAGTAGTGTCGACAGGGAAATACGTAACCTCTATGAAGGGTTGCTCCATGTTCTCTTAGGTATTATTATTTCCTGAGTGAAGTCATGTTATCCCTCTTGCAAGTTCTATTATTTTATTTTTGTCTTCACAATAGATTTTTCTCGTTAATTCACATTTCTAAACATATCCTTTTCTAATTTGGTCACAAATTGAAGTACACCAATGATTATTTAATAACATGTATAGAATTCACTCACTTTATGTCACTACTAATTCTTTGTTCGCCCAACTCCATAGTGTATAGTACTTAAAAGTTTCTCCCTTGTCCTACAAGTACAAGGATACGCTTTGGAGCATCTCGTTTCCTTATGAAGCTATGAAAGATAGTCCTCACTTACCTTCACCCTTTATTTCGTCTAGGTCAGTTACCCCAAATATTTTGAGCTTAGTCCTATTTAATGAGAATGTTCAAAATTTGGTGTGCACTAGTACTATTGGAGCTCTTCCTAGGATATGTCAAGGGTAAATATGAGTATTAATTCACTAAACTATGGGATCATATACATATGTTTTCCGTGTATAGTTATTAATTGTAGTTTGGCCTCCTTCCACTGTATGTTTTATATTATTTTGTGGACCTCAATTCTCCCAGTCCCCTGGCTACCAGGTCGACAATTTTAATGGCTTGAGCAGAGTAACACCTAAGTAATATGTTTTATTTTTCTATTCTTCGACATAATTAAGAAGAGACTATTTGAAATTTCTCTCATCAGAATATCTTGTGATTCATGTTCTAAACATGATGTATTTTTTGTGGAAATTTGGTTCGCTATAATGACCCTTATTAGGGAAACTTTGTTATTATTTTATCTTTCCTAATATAGCTCAATCTATATTCCAACATATGTCTGTTTATCTTAGATTTGTTTTATTATTTTTCGTCGAGCCTTACTGATCCATTATATTAGTATACTATGCTAACTATATCTATTTTATTATTACCAACATAATTTCATTCGGTAGTTTTGCATTTCCATCGGTTCTACTTATGGAAGTGAAAGAAATAAATTCAATAACATTTTGGTTGACGTTTTTCTCTTCTAGTAATTCTGTCTTATATTAATACTAAAGGATATCATTTAACTCATTCTCAGTCATAACATTTACCTAAAGGCTAGGTTGTATGGTTTTTAGATTTCTTGGGTACCACCGAACATATTTATTTACTTTTTATTGGTTTTACTGAACCCTATAGTTTGGGTTCCCCTCATTCACCAAGAACCTCAAATTCTAATAGTACAATAAGTGTCAGTTTCTAAAGAAATATATGACCCAGTGCACATGATTATTTAATTGTTAGTCTTTCCACAAATATACTCCTTATAGTTCCTCCTCATGTTAGACCTTCCTTTTCTTCTTGGTCTCCCATCATACTTCTAAATGCTGAAAGTTTTATGTGTATAGAAAAAATTGTACCTAGTATGTGTTTCTAAGATCATACTTTGCATAGTAGTATATGCGTGAAGTTAAGACACTATAAATGAAATTAGTCCTACAAAAAATAATTATTTTTTCAAAACATGCATCTAGAATTAGCTCTATCAAGCGTTAAATTTTATTCACCAATAATATAAATTCTAAGATAACCACAACAAAGTTAGTTCCACTATTTTTTTAATCTTCTAATTTAACTGATTTCCATACCGATGGTATTCCCAGCATTATCACCTGTGCATATTCTTGTGCAACATAAAATCATATAACAATCAATGTGCCTAACTTTATCATCTGCATATTCCTTTTCACTATAAAATAGTAATACAAAGAGTAGCTCTAGCTTTATCATCTGCACCTATTCTTTTGCACCATCAAATAACATAACATGTAGTAGTTCTAGCTTTATCATATGCATCTATTCATATGTACCATAAAATCATATAACATAAAATTTAACTGTGAAGTTTCTAGAAAGACACTTGGGAATCCTACACCTTTTTCCACCCAATCTTCAACTAAAATCATCTAGTTCACCCCTAAGATGAGATGTAAATCAACAACCTCTATTGATCCTGCCCATAGGATTTGTATGCTTTTGTTCCATGATGAAATTTTCCTTTAGCAGTGTCTTTATTTTGTATTCCATAGTGTCCACTTGCCTAGGCTTTTCAATGAAAGCTCACTTTTCCCTCCCACAATATTTTATTCTTATACATGCTTAACATATTTCCCCAGCTAATTGATTTAATTTATTTTCTCTCCTATCCATAAAATTTTATAAAGAATCTTATCTAGAATCTTTGTCATCGAAGAGTTATCTAAATCTCATTTACTAATGAGATTTTTATTTTCCTCCCTTTGGAAAGAATCTCATATTCAAGTGTCTCATTCCCAAGTATTTTCAATCCAATTACTTATTTATTAATAAAATCATTTATTACACCAGTATTACAATTTACTTCATGCCTTTTCTACCATTCGCACTAACATAACTCATTTCGAAATAAAGAAAACAACATTAAAAACACAAAGGGGTATTACATCTTATCAATATGTTTAAATTAAATAGATTACAACATGACTTTGGAAGTGTCTAATTAACTAAGAATTTCCCCATGGTACAATGATATAATCTACATTCTGTAGAATTCAGAGACTCCCCCAGTGACAACCAAAACCCAGGCTATATCATTGAAGTTGAAAGAAATTAAATTTTGTTATCTTGTTGCTATTTGTACTAGAAGGACCCATTATGAAATATCCTAAATTGTTTGATTGAAAGTGAAGGAAATGAAATTGTAAAGGAGTTTGATGAGGGTGTTTGTGGAGGAAACCACTATTAGAAGGTTACAACAGATAAGATTTTCAGGGCAAGCTTTTAGCAGTCAACTCTATTTTTAGATGTTCACAAGGAAGTGGTAGCTTGTTTCAAATGTAAGATATTTGGAGGAAAATATAATCTATTGTCATGTCCATTCACATGTATCTAACTGGAAACCCAATTTCAGCAATGAGGATTAGAATTCATAGAGAGATTCATGCAACTTCTTCAGGTTAGCATAAGTGGATTTTGACTGCCACAAATTACATAACGAAGTGGATTGAAGAAATTCTAACAATGAAAGCTACAGACAGTGAAATAGTTCAATTTTTAGAAGATATTTTTCTTTAGATTTGGCTGCCCAAGGAATATTATAATAGACAATTTTCAAGCCTTACAATCCCACAAGATGATCAATTTTTTTGAGGGATATCATGTCAAATTGGGCCATTCTACGACTTAATATCCTCAAGGTAATGGCTTGGTAGAGTCATCCAATAAAATCATAATTAGAACTATTAAGAAGCTGTTAGAGGGTAACAAAAAACCCTAGCATACTAATATGAAATTTTCTTTATGGGAAAATATAATTAATACCAAAAAGTCAATCATCTTTTCACCATTTCGGGCTAGTTTATGGTACAAATGCATTTTTTCCAGTTTCTTTGAGTATATGGGTAACGAGCCTTTTATATGAGCATGATGCAAAACAAAATTATTTTAAGAGAAGAATCAATAAACTTATTGAAACGGAATAGTTGAGAGAACAAGTATACAACCAAGCACAACTATTCTAGGATAAAATTAAGAAAGTGTTTGATAAAAAGGTGAAAGCAGATAATTTTTAGATTCAGGATATGGTATTGAAATGGGATGTTATAAGTGAATATAAAGGGAATATTGGTAAGTTTGAACATATTTGGAAGGACCCATATAAACTAGTTTCATTTCATCATAAGAACACATTCATTATGGAGGATTTAAAGGGTGAACTAATCAGTAGAGGCCCAATAAATGGGATTTTTCTCAACCCTTAGCTATCTTGTGAGAGAAATTCCCATTTTCCATTTGTATTATCTATTTTATTTTGAAATAAGTTGTAGGTGTGGACAACAATTGAAAATATTCGAAGCCCAAAGTGAAGGCCCTAAGATCTAGAATAGTGTTTGTCAAAGTTTTTACTTGAATTTTCATTATTGTATTTCAGTTTTATTTCATGTCAATAAAAAAATAGTGCCATTTCAATATGCTTAAGGAAATGGCACAAAAAGAAAAAAGAAATTGCAATGGACCATACATTGGAGAAATGAGTTCTTTGCTGCCTTAGAGGGAGGACAACATCCCCACTGGAGTGAGTTATTATCTTAGTCTAGCTTTGGAGTATAATGGTGAAAATTTTTAAATATTTTATTTAAGATATTTAGGTGTGTTAAAAGTTGGATTGTCATAATGTTAATATGTTGGTGCTATTTTCGTCTCATTTTGGATGAACATTGACAATTAGATTGTCAATGTGAATTTTTCTCTATTTTGAGACAATGTTGACATTTAATCCATAAGTGGTTCCCAAATTTTCTCCTGATATGAGGCATGCCGGTTAATAAGTCAGTGCTCAGGAAAAGACTTTGGTGAAGTCAATAAGGAGAAACTTGGAGTGAATACAACCATGGAGGAAGGATTTACATACCAGATTCCCATTTTTGTGGATCATGACCAAATTTAATGATAAAAATTGTTACATCAAGCATGATGAAGAAGCAAGATTTTTCAAAAAATATGAGAAGAGTATGAGTAGTCAATTTTGACCATTAGCTTTAGCCAGGTTTTCATGAACAACATAGTTCTTAGATACATAATATTATCATCAAGTTTTATGATTGAGTAATGTAATGTATTTAGTTATAATTAGAGATTTTCTTACCTATTCAGAGAATTTGTAATTAGGGTTTTTTTAAAAACATGGTTATGGTTTTGCAAGTACTCTATAAAGATAATATTGAAGGCAATCCAATGGTTTGGATTTTGAGAAAAAATTGTAATCTATGTATGCGCTAAATTTATGCTGGTTAGTCATAGGTGACAAGTGATCAAAAGAACATAGTTCTTCAAAGATGAGAATTCATTTGTTGATATGTCTTAGTATGTTTCTTGGTGAATGTGCTTTAACTCTATTATTTTCATTCAAAAAAATTCTTCTTTATGTTTTAATGAAGGTATTAAAGGCATAATTCATGCTTCATTTTCATTCTCTCTCTTCAACATTCAAATATAACTTTGACTATCTAAAGTGAATGAAATTAATCTATCTGATGCTGTATATAAAAAAGAACATTGATGTTTTCTTCCACCACTTTGAATAGCAAGGCTGTCTAAGGATATGTTGACTATCTTTTTCTTAGACTCTGTAACTATAACTAGTATCCTTGTGATTTTTGATTAATTTATAATTTCTATGACTACATGCCAAAGGATACACTTTCTCTATGTTACCATCATTTCCAAAACCCTATTCAACTCATGATCAAGCCATTGTACTAAAGACACAACCATCTATTCAGGTGACACAAGGTACTTGAATTATAAAGTAGAGAGCCCTCTCTAGGTTGAAGGGACCATCCTTTAGCCCTAAAGTTGGTTTGAAAGAGTTACCTTAGGGTATTTTCCTTTACAACCAGAGGAAAAATTGTGAGTGATAACACCTTCTTGATTATTTCTTGCAGAATAGTGACTATTTTCACTTTCACTTGTAACTTTTCTCAACAAGCTCTCCCATTTGATGACACCTAGATGTGTGATTAATAGGACTTTTGGATCAACATCTAACCAACTTCCATCTTAATTTAAATAAAAAAAATTCAAAGACTTCAAAAAATATGCAAGATGGCTTCTATTCTTCATGGTTACTCGCCCAATAGTAAATGACAAAGATATAAATACTTTCTTCTTTTCTCATTAAAATTTAAATTTCCGATCATAGTATTTTCTTTAGACTTCGCCAACAAAATGTCTATCCATAACAATTCTTGGAAGAAATAGTGGCTTACCTCAAAACACATAAACTCAAATAATTGTATTATTTCCTCTTTATTCATGTCATTTTCCCCTAGAGGAAAACTTGTGCTTCACTAGATATTCTATTGGGTTCTCATCCATTTATCATGCAAAAAGCTTGCTTTACGAAAAAATCCTGAATTAGAAAAAAACATTAAATAACTTCTTGCTTCCACAGTATGGAATAAACGAAAACTACATTGGTTCTTTATCAAAATTGAAATTAGGGTTATGTGGTAACTCATCAAAAGTATGGATCGGCATGAGGTCCATTACCAAATACACCATCATGAAGAAACTAATTCTCTTGAATAAATGTACTAATTGAAAACACACTTCATCTGAAATAAGATCAGGCTAGTCGAATACATTAATATTTTTATATGAATAATTGAGTACATAGAGGATGGATGTTGGAACACTAGACATAGTTTCTTAGCCCATAAACAAGCTTACAACCAACACAAATATTTAAACTATTCTTCAGAAGAGGTAATATATAGAGAGGAAAGATCAAAAGGATCCTCAGAAACTAGCCGAACAAAGTGCTGTATGATTTTCAAGCCACATACCTAGGATTTTAAAAAACTATTTTCTTTTGACAAATCTAAGAACATATCTGAAATCAGTGGCTTCAATATCCATATGAATGTCTCTGAAGTTAAAGAAATGATAGTATATTTGGATGATAGCCAATTTTTTTAAACAAATTTCTCTATGCATAAATAAATGATTTCTCTAGAATCAAATACCTCTAGAATGCATGAAAAATTCTCTTGTTAGGTAGACCAAATCTTATCGCTACTCTTCCCCTGCATAGATAAATTCATATATCATTGATACGTAGTTGACCACTGAAAGCTCCAATGGATGAGTGCAAGTGAGTTAATAGTATCAATTCAAATAACTTATTTCCTTATACTTGAGCCCATTTCCACTCTGAACTTCTTTTTTTTCGACTAGAAATTTTTTCAATGCACTATAGATATAAATCATCATGTGTTGAACATCTACCACTTGTTACTAGTATGCCTCTGAAATACCTTCTAAAAGACACTTCCAATATATAGCAATTCAATATATAACAAAATTTGCATTTACAAGAAATATTAGAAATAATTTGCATAATCTAAACTCACCACAATTCTGGTAGAAAAAAAGTATGAATTTTGACACACTTTTTAGAAAATCGAGCATTGTTGTTTGGAAAATCTAGCTATCGTTGTTAAACTGCATGATTTTATCTATCAAATTAATTAGTTATAGTGCCAAATTTCTTCCTTTCTCCATTTTTTCTACATGTTACTATTTTTCATTTGAAAGGTGTTTTAAGGAACATTTTGAATAAATAGCAATTAAAAAAAAAAAAAAAGAAGTTTCTGAGAAATAGCATAAATAGTTTAAAAAGAAATCTTGATATTCAAAAAACAAGTTACTCCCTGTATGAAACAAATCAAATGTGAATCTTTTGTAATAAAGATAACTACCTTACATGTTCTCAATAATCAAATCCACTACTATATTAGTGTCAATTTAGAGGTAGCGGAATTTACGTTCTCAATTACCTGTCAATTTTTCTATTCGACAAAAAGGTACCAACATGTTAATGTCATTATGCCGAGTATGAAAATGGGGAAGCAACACTTTGGACACTGAAACCATTTTTTTTTCTTCTTCTTTCCGCCGCTCCTACATAATGCAATTTTGTAATTCGGCCTCTTTTTGATATGCATTTTATGCCTCCTACATTGATTACAATCACTAGTAAAATTTCAACCACAACATTATTATTAATTTCCTTTTTCAATTGGTAAAATTTATTATTAAATAATCTTATTTAATTTAGTTTTATGTTTTTGAGGTTTATTTTTGTTTAATAAAAGATTTCATTGTGCAGAAATAAAGCTTTATTATGGGCTTGACCCAAGAAAAGCTTAGCATCGTGAAACAAGTTTATATATATATCATAAGTGATATAACTACTTAATTCCATGGATACATTTTCTCCCTGCATAGTTAGCTCACACACACAACCACTTCCGCATAACTACTTGCATACTCAGTAATGCATTACAAAAATGCATTTACAATTGAATACTATAACATTTATGATTTACAACATACACTTTAAAATGGGTTTCACACAAGAAAAAGGATCCCCACAATAAAAAAAGCTTCTATCTTCAGTAGGACTTATGCAAATACTTATCTTCTTTAAGTAAACAAACTATATATGTGTCTAAGAAAACTACTTGCAAAATTTGGTTTACAATTGACTATTGTAAATTGGAATATGGAGTATTTTTCATAGTGGTTCAAAAAAATTTATACCATAGTTCAATGTACAATTATTATTATTATTATTACCGTTATATGTTGTCGTGAAAAGATTTTTCTCCATGTAGTTTGTTCTGCATAATGAAAACTCTAACCCTAATCCTAACAGAATTAAAACTTCATACGAGCAAACATCGATATGTACAATTCTCTCTTTTGTACATGCATTAATAAATAAAAACAAATGGAATGGAATAGTCACATTTTTTATGGCCAAGCAAGGTTCAATATTTATCAACATAATCTTGTATTCATATTCAAATATGAGTCGCAAAAAATGCAATAGATACAACTTCACATGTAAAATATTATCGAAGCATAATTGATATAACCCATAAGAAATTTAAATCTTAAAAAAGGTAAACACAAATTCATTTTAATCATCATTCACTATAGAAAATTAGGTAATATATAAAATCTCAAAGCAAATACTAGAAAACAGGTGTTCAATTATTGTTTTTTGTACAATGTTCGAGACCCCAAGTCCATACAACATCCCATGTCAAACATTATCTCACAATTGTTTACATAATTAATAAACATATAAAGAGATAGAAAAAACGATAATCAAAATTCAAATAAGTTATGAATACAAATTCATGGTCCAAGAAACAGGCTCTATTTCATAAAGAAATTCTAAAAATCTTAATCTGTCAATCGAAAATCTAAGTGCACTTTCCAAATGAGAGTTGTGATTGTAATCCCTTCAACTATGATCTCTGAAAGTCATCTGCAACATGTAACAAGAAATTTCATTTAGGAATTAGATTATTCCATTATAACACACATATAATATCTAAATAGTAAAATCCTTTGATGACAAGGTAAATCCTCTAATGTATTAAAACACTTACAATATGGAAAAGAAGTGTCTAATATTCTTTAGTCGTCTACTGTATTTCACAATCAAGCTTCCTGCAACGAATTAATTCACTTTAGATTCAATGAATTCTTTCATTGGAGCAATGATAATGTCCTTCTTAACACGCTCATTAAATATGTCACCCTCAATTTCTTTCCCTTCTTCTTGCAATTGAAAAACCAAGGTAGTTTACTCTTCATTGACACCAACAAAAGTAATTAACCATTTGCTGATTTCGTCTACAATAAAATGAGTTATATCATCGAACTTTGTTTCCTATGATTGTTTTAGCTTCTCCAAATCAACTATCAACTTCTCCTTTTCAATTAATCTAGATTCATATGTAATACATGGAATGTTTAAATCCTGAACAATTAACATCACCTTGAAATATGTATATTCTCTTTGATTTTCTATGTCTCCACACTAAGAAATAATGTATTCCAATGTTATGATTTTCCTAGACCATGCAACCATGATCTGCCTCATTCGATCAACATTAGGAAACTTGTTTTCTTCTCTTTCTAGTTCATAGAGTGAGTCAAGTTATTGTAATGTTAATAGGTCATTGTCTATGAATTCCATGTCTCCCTGTAGCTCACTTTTGATCAATTTGACATAGATCAAAAGAAACTTGCCATGCAAATTCAATAATCCACAATCTTTCTAATATATTACTAATAATATATGTTTTCACTACACTTAGAAGATTAAATGGTTTCTCAAAGCTATTAAATCTTCAAGGACTAGAAATTTCCAATGGTGGTCTACTTATCATTAGTGGAGTCTTCAGTAAAGGACCTATGACTAGTAGAAAATGGTGAAATTAGTGACTAGATGACTAAAAACGTTAGTCACCACAACTTTTTCAAGTGTAATACACAAAAAATTAGAAATATTAAGGTACCCAACTAAAAACGACTAACATAAATGACTATTTTAGTCACTAGTTAAATATACGACTAGATAATAAGTAATACTACTAAAAATGACTAGTTTAGTATAGGAAAAAAAAATGATTACCTAACAAAAGCTACAATAATATGAATTAGTCGTTTATGTTAATCACTTTTATTGTGTCACTTCAACAATCTAAACTTACAAATCATAAGGGATCCAAAGGTTATTTTAGATTGGGTGGAAGGTTATACTTCCTTGTAAAACTCTTTGTTGGATCAAAGGATGATTAAAATTATGGAGCTTATTAGAATATTTAGGGTCATATCATTTTATCACATACACAGGGAATAAAATTCAAAGGTTGACAAATTATCAAAAATGGGAGTGGGCCAACATCTCCTTTTGCAACACAACATGACCACCTATATATGTTTGAACAAACTTTCCAACTTATTTAGTTGGTTGCACATATATTTCACATTTCTTCTTTGACTTGCAAAGTGGTAATGCTAAGGAGAGGGTATGAACTTTGATCAACGAATGTTCACTTAGTACCAGTACCAAAATTTCCTTCATGCAACTTGCATGATGATAAGTGGATGACATTTTAATGTTACAAACTTGTAAGTAGTCCACATTCAACTTTGGTGTCTTCATTGTCCTTAGTAACAATGACAGGTTTGAATATTTCCTTTATTTATCATCACAAACACTTAACTCTTTGCTGTCCCAAACATAGTTGATATTGTTGGTGTATGATCTCTTAATTATGGAATGGTCTCTTGATGATGATAACAAATTCTCAATCCCCAATGCTCATGAATATGATGAATGAATGATCTAATGCATTACTTGTATAGACAATTTATTATTCATTTTCTATTTTTATTGTGCCATTGTATATATGCTTCACTAGCATCTCATGCTATATGGTTAATTGAGCAAACTTTATCTTTAATTTTTCAAGTATAATTCGGTTGCATGAATAAACATAGTTATGTAATTAAAATCATTCGAAATTTGTTAATAATTCATGGTTTGTTTGACTATTTGCACACATATCACTTACCTTTTACTTTGAGAGTGAGTAGTGTCAAATCACTAGTGTTCATTAAGGAACTTCCTTTCATTACTCAATGAGCTTTCTTAGCTCGATATTTAAGGATTCCCCCCTATATAATGATATCCTTCTTGCAGTCTAAAGAGTGAGAGAAGGCCACCAAGGTGACACTGGGTGGCTTGCTTGATGGGTGAGGTCAAGATTTTTTTTTCCTATGAGAGTGTTTGATTGGAGATACAAGTTAGAAAATGTTTACAAGAAAATTAGTTTCCTTTATTTCCATCACCTAAACTGCTTTCAATAAAATCATGTGCTTTTAATAAAATCTAATTTTGATAATTAATTAATTCAATAAAATTAAAAAAAACAAGATGATTATTGTTATTGTTATTTTTTTGTATATGAGAGAATGGACAACTATAGCATGTTTTTACTTAAGGATCGATTCTATCCACTACCACAATCACCTCCAAGTGTACCCACACTACCTCACACATGCCACACTGAGCTAATCAAAGTTTAAACCAATAACATTATAAGAAATGCCTTAACAACCCATTCTATCATCAACTAATCTACACCATGGGGAAAACTAAAAATAACCTTTAATATTAAAAGTATAACCAATTTATTTGATTTGAAAATCAATTTTAACATCTAATTTGAGGAAACTCTATAAAATAAAATTTAATGTGAAAAATGTTAAGAAAAATAAAGTTGGGGTAAATTATAAAAATAAAAATAAATAAAGTGAAATATAAAATTAATAGTTATAATGATAATTATTAATTCAATCATATTAATCCTAATTTACCAAGTGTTAGAGGCATAAAATCTCTTCATAGACAAACATTTTTTAAAGTGAAAAGAGATTTGATCCCCTCTGGCCCTTGGTAAATCCAAAATTAAGATCTAAAATTAAGATAGAACCAAGCTAGTTATATATCAATTTATGTAATTGAAAGTAAAGAACTATTATTTTAATGAAACGTTACTTTCAAAAATATTTGTAATTTCCTCAATTTTAAAATAAATCCATCCTAGTTGCATCTTAACTTTGGATCTATCAAACGGCGAGAGGGATCACATCTCTTGAGGTGCAAGCCTCTTTTTTGAGTGTAAAACTTGAGGAAAGATTTGTACCTTGAGATATTTGATCCCTCTCGATGCTTGATAGATCTAGAGCTAAGATGGATCTAGGTTGGTTTCAGTCATGTGAGGCCAAAGAAAATCTAACTAACACATGATTAATTTGATCAATAATACGTGAATTCATCTAATCTTAATATAATCATTTTAAATATGCTAATATGCCTCGAATTAATCTGTATATTTTAATTTTAAATTTTCTTAGTTTCCTTAGTTTGTTGAGATGATAATTACTTTAATGATGAAAAATGATGAAATATAAATTTTGAATGTAAAAGGACAATGTAATAGTGTTGAATGATAGAAAATGTGAATATTAAGAATATAGTCAATTATCAATAGCCTTCATCTTGGTTAATCTAAAACTATTTTATTCTATTATTCTTATTGTCACCCTTTTTACTTTTGTCATATTTTCATATTGATTGTCATATTTTCATATCGATTATATGAAAAGGACATGTTAAACCATAAACCATTTAAATCTTTAGCTCAATATATTGTAGTAAACATCATTCCTCATCTCTCCTTCTCTCCAATATTAATAGGTTGAATTACTATAACACAAAAATCGATGTACATTGTCAATAATTTTTTGTGCTTACATTGAAATCAATGCACAATGTTAATCCAATTACTTTAAAATTAATGTACCATCATACATGCAATTACATCAAAATAGAAATCAACATTTACACTGAAATTAATGAATCTAATGCAAGCAATTAAATACGATTAGAAAACAACATTTACACTAAAATCACCACATCTAATGAAATCAATCAAATAAGATTAGAAATCAACATCTACACTCAAATCAACTCATCTAGTGCACGTAATAAAATTGGATTATAAACCAACATCTACATTGAAATTAATGCACCTAGTGCAAGTAAGAAAATAGGATTATAATACAACATCTGTATTGAAATCAATTCATTTAGTGCAAGCAATCAAATAAGATTGGAAATCACCATCTACATTGAAATCCATGCATCTAGTGGAAGCAATCAAACATTATTAAAAATCAACATCTACATTGAAATCAATGCATCTAGTGTAAGCAATCAAATATGAATAGAAATGACCATATACATTGAAATTAATGCATTTAGTGCAAGCAATCAAATATGATTATACATCATCTACATTGAAATTAATGCATCTAGTGAAATCAATCAAATATCATTAGAAATCAACATCTATACTAAAATCAATGCATCTAGTTCAAGAAATCAAATTGGATTAGAAATCACCATTTACATTGAAATCAATGTATCTAGTGCAAGAAATATTCTTCCCTCTCCCCCCCATATATATCTATATCTCCCTCCATATCTCCTTATTTTCCAATCTATCTCAACCCCCGAAATGCACATGCTATTTCACTTCATATCTATCAGTATCTTTGTCCCTCCCTCCCTCTCTCCATCTCTCTCTTCTTTCCTCACTTCACTTTCCATCTATATCTCTATCCGCATTTGCCTCTCTATATCGCCACCAAAACATACACTATATTTCCTCAATATATATACCTATTCCTCCCTCCTCCTCTCCCTCCCTCCCTCTCTCCCTCTCTCTCTTCCCCTTCTCTCCCTCTCCCTCGCTTTTAGCTCTATTCCCTACTTATTTCCTCTCTCCCTCTATCTCCATCCTCTTTATTACTACCTCTCTCTCTCTCTCTCCACCTTTCTCTCTATATTTTTGTCTTCTTGCCATTCTATCTCTCCCCTCCAACTCCATCTCTCTTTCCCTCCCTCATTACACTCTCTCACATTATGTCTCTCTTCCTTCCTCTCTTTTTCTCTCTCTCTCTCTCTCTCTCTTACTCTTCAGCCTCCAATTCCGTTACTATATCCCTTCCTCTCTCCTTCTCTCCCCCATTCTCTCCATATCTCCTTCTTTGTCTTTATCTCAACCCCAAACATAGACACTCTCTCTCCATATATCCATTGTTACTCCCTCTTTCTCTCCATTTCTCACTCTCTATGTATTTCTTCTTCCCTCCCTCTCTCCCCCTCCAACTCCATCTCCCTATCCATCCCTCTCTCCTCCACTCTCCCTCCCTCTCTCCTCCCCTCTCTCAAATCTTCTCTCTCGTATTTCCTCTTTATCCCTTTCTCTCCTACCTCCATCTCTTCCCCCATCACTCTCTCTCTCTCTCTCTCTCTCTCTCTCTCTCTCTCTCTCACCTTTTTCCTTTTAATCCTCTTTCTTACCCCATCACTCTCCTTATCTCTCTCAAGTAATATCTCTCATTATTCCTCTCTCTCTATCTCTCCCTCTACCTATGTTACTATATCCCTCCCTCTCTCCTTCTGTCTCCTTCTCCCCCCCTTCTCTATATATCTCCTTATTTATCTCTTTATCTCACTCGTAAACATACACTCTTTCTCTTCGTCTCTCCCTTGTCAGTCCCTTTCTCTCTCCACTTCTCACTCTCTATGTCTTTATTCTTCCCTCCCTCTCTCCTCCTCTCTCTCATCCTTCATCTCTTTCCCTTTCTCTCATACGTTTATCTCTCTTCCCCCATCTCTCTCTCTCTCCGCCCTCCAATCCTATCACTATTTCCCTCCAACTCTCCTCTATCTCCCCCCTCGATCTTTGTGTCTCCCTCTCCCTCTTTTATCCTTCTCTACCTTGCTCTCTTTTTATTCCTCCTCTCCCCTCTCCTTCAATTTATCTCCAACTCTCCCTTGTCACTCCTTGTATCTTTCCACCTCTATAACTTATGTCTTCGTTCTCACCTCCCATATATATAGAGTTAATATATATCATGATATATTAATAAATTTTATAATATAAAAAATTCATATTGAATTAAAATCAGGTTATTATATTTAATAATATCAATATTATGATATATTAATATGAATATTATATAATAATAATATAATAATAATATTTTAACATTAATATCATGGTTAATACTATTTTTTACATTATATTAATAAGGTCCTTGCTATTTTTCCCATAGGCTTCACCTAAATAAAACCTATTTTTTGAGTGTTAGTAAGTGTAAAGAGGTTTATGGAGCAAATACAAAAAGATGTTTTATTTATTTACCATACCTCTTGTTTACTTATGTTTTTATTCATTTGTCATATTTCTTTTATTTACAATGGTATTTGGTCCATAGGCTTGATATATAATTAGATGTTGATATGTTTTTATTTATTTACCATACATCTTTATACCTCTTTTACAGATATCGTAATTGGTCCATTGTATTAATAATTATGTGTCCCGCAGGATCCACCTAAATAAAACCTAATTTTTCAGTTTTCATAAATATAAAGAGGTTAATGGAGTAAATATAAAAAGAGGTTTTATTTATTTACCATACCTCTAGTTTATTTTCAATTTTTTATTTAACATACCTTTGGAGTAAATATAAAAAAAAAAATCTTATTTATTTACCATACTTCTTGTTTATTTATAAATTTTATTTATTTACCATAGCTCTTTTCTTTTACTATTCGTAAACCTCTTTATATTTTAAATTTATGTTGTGTTTATACATAATAATAATTAGATTGTTTTTAAAATAGGGCCAACATTAAATTAACAATGTTAAATGGTAAATATTACAATTACATTTAACATTTAAATTAGTTTACGTTTTTACATGAAGATCTACCCCATGGTGCAATATTATTCTATTTTAATATGAAATTAAAAATAACTTTGAAAAATACATATAAATAAACAAAAACAATTTTATATTAATTAAAATAAATTTCAATTAATTGAAAGTAAAAATAATATTATTTGAATGAAAAGTTTCTTTCTATTTTCGAAGAGCGTAAAGAGATTTGTAATTATTTAATTTAAACTTCGAATTACAAGTAACTTAAAATTTGGGGTTTTGGGTGATTTTTCCCTAAACCATAGGGGTTATAGATTATCTTGCCTTGATAATTCACAATGTAAAGTCATTGTTTTACATCTGGTACCTATTTCTAGCAGGGTAACATCTATCCAAATATCTGAGAGGATAAAACTGATCCAGATTATGCTGCTAGATTTTCAGTGGATCCATGAGCTTGGTTCCCATGAAAATCGACATCAGAACCATCACAGTGATTTTAGATTCTATCGGCATTGAACTAGCAACAACTAGTTGGGAAATAGAGAAAGAGAGATACAGTGAGTTGCTAAAACCTAGAAAAAAACTAGTAGGTTTTTAGATTCGAAGTTCCTTGTAATGGAGACATGGTGGGTGCTTTAGATGTTGGTTACATGTATAGAAGTTTGAACCACTATCGATGGATCATTAGATGCTGAGGTTTCATTGAAAGTAGGTCTTTAACAAATTTGAGGAAACCCTCGGAGCCGATGTTCAATTACTCTCCCATTGTTGTTGAGCTAAATCAAATATTCAACTTGCAGAATGATTGATCCAATCATTGCGCACTATGGAAAAGGTCAATTATCTTTGTTCTTGGCCGATACAGATACTATGCTAGATCTAGTGAGTAACTCTTAACAAAGTGTGAAAAAGCATTTCATAATTAATTTTAGATTTTCTAGAGTATTTCCATATTGATTTTTTTGTTTATTAGATTATGTTTTTCATCTATATCTAGAAGATGACAATGGATGGTTCCAAACTTAGTTTTTATAATTTTTAATTATTTAAATCTTATTTATTTGATTTTTTTGGAGCTTCTCAATATTATTTATTTCTCTTGTGAGATCAAATCTTCCATATATGTTTTTGAAACTTCTACCCAAAAAACCATTATCCTTTTTCTCTTAAATGCGTTATTTTTTTTAGTTGAATTCAAATTGTAGATATCAGCAGACATGGTTGTGAATGGAACTTTAGTAGCCATGGACAAACATGTAGGAAAGAATGGATTAAAGGTTTATCAGGTTACTTCTTCGATGGCAAATATCATAACAATTCAAGAATTTTTGAAAATAATATTTAAACATTCTAAATGTAATCCCTACATTGATTGCAAAGGAAACCCTGTAAAATTGTTGAAGCAATTGACCTACATTAATACTATGGAGAATTATGGGTAGTCTCTAGACATAATGGTTAGTTCACCAAACAAGGTAAGTTGTAATGCTACTCTGTGTTTCTTACTCAATTTTGATGAATATAAGTGGAATTTGAAAAGTTAAAAACTTACTCATGCAAAATTTACTTTGCATATAATTTCTGTATATAATCTTTGTTCAGGGAGTAGATTCATTATTTAATTTAAAGAATTATTGATTCACCATAATAATAATAATAATAATATAATAATAATAAAATAATAATAATAATAAAAAATAAATAAAACGAATCATTGCAAACTCATAGTCATATTGCAGATAACGGGTTATCATCATCATCTAATCAAGATCATCTACAAAAAATATGTTACAACAATTGAACCACATGGAAAAGATCTACTAGCCATATGCATTCTATAAAGGAAGGTGAATTATATGAAATGGAGATGAAATACAAATTTATTGGTGTTGTATTGTTTTAAACATTTTGAATGGTAATCAAGCAACATACATTAGTAATTTTTTTAATATATTTGTGTAGATTCAATACAATTCTGAAAAATTGTTCCAAGAGCTCTTTGAAGATGAATGAGACAATTTTGGATTGACAAGACAATTTTGGATTTGAAGTGAGGATGAACGAGACAGTTTTAGATTTTATGTTAAGATTATTGAGTGGAAAAATTACATCAGAAATATTCATATTACCTAACTTGGTTAATATATCTTAAATGGGTGAATATGTATCAGTGGATCACAATGGTTTCAATGACCATGAGGACATCAATTTTCACTTCACTGGGTTCGCTATTTCTGAGAGAGTGATGGGGGATGTTGGAGCAGAAAGTTGTCCAGATATAAATGGATGTCGTGCCAATGTGAACGTTGAACTCATTTCCACCAGCAATGATCCAATCAATGATGTGTTTACATCACAGGGAGGTAGTTACACATTTACAAATATTACTCCAAGGAAATATAGGTTGGTTTCTTCCCATCATGAATACATAAACTTCATCAGTCCTCAAGCAGTATACAAATATCAGGTCATATCAAATCCCACTACATTTTTTTCAAAAAGGAAATGCCATGATATTTTTCTCTCTTTACCTTCATTTGATAAGAAGAATAAGTTTGGAGATTCCTTAAGGATGAGTGTCCAAAGGAAACAATAGCCCTCCATGGAATCAAACGTTAAGAAGTGGAAAGAGCGGACTCTATGAGCTAATTGTTAAATAGATGAATGTTAGGTCCCTATAATACTAGTGATTTCCCCATTACTATTGTCATTGTATCCCTTATTATTATTGTTGTTCCCATATTGTCCCCATATTGTTATTAATGTGCCCCATAAAATCCCTCTATTGTTATTTTTGTGGCTTTATATTATTATTGTTAGGTCGGCTTGGTTATATTGTGACCCTTTAGACTCCTATATATAGAAAGGAGGTTTTATCATTTGAAACATCTAAGAATTGTTCATTTGTGTAATGTAAAGGAGATTGCCCCCTCGAAGATGCTGAATTCTAAGGCATTGATCTATCCTTTCTATCTTTTTTTGAGCTGGTTTCATAACATTTGGTATCAAAGCTTTCTATTTTAGGGTTTCGCTGCTCCAAACAGGTTATTGTGGCATTTTCTCTATAACTTTTTTTTTTTTTTTTTTTTTTTTTTTTTTTTTTTTTTTTTTTTTTTTTTTTTTTTTTTTTTTCTGCGACATTTTAGACCTTAAAAAAAACCCATTTGGGTTCAAATTTTTCTGAACCTCAGGTCCACATTTTGGAGACTTTTGCACTATATTTGTGGAGATATGGTATGAGGAAGTTGGCCTTTTTGCAGCCTCCCGAATTACATTCCAAACAGGTGACCTGGGGAAAATAGTCATAACTTTTGTGTCGAGCATCAGATTAAAATTTCGTAAGAAGTTATAGAAAGAGAATGGACTGCAGCTTCCTGTTTATATTTCTCAAATACTAAGGTCAAAACAATGACACATGGCACTTCATACAATTTCGCTCTTCTAAAAAGTTATATAGTCAGGTCATCTTGGGAGATTGTGCATAACTCTTTCTTGGAGAATCTAAATTTGATCAGACTGGTGGCATTGAAAAGAGGATGCAGAGGGCTACTAAAGATCAAAATTTTAGCACTGGAAGATCCGAAATTACAGAGATACATTAGATGCAATATCGAGCTCCCACAAAGTGAAAAAATGTGTGTAGATTTCTTTTTTAATTTTTGCATAAGCTTGGTTCGAAAAATTAGTTTGAAGGAATTCAAAGGGAATAGTGAAGAATTATTAACATTAATTAATGCCCCAAAGAAATAAAATCGAAACACCTAGTAAGCAATCGGAAAGCTCTTGCATGACTCGTGAAGAAGAGGAAGAAATGCAACATGATATATCAAAATTACAAGACCAAGTAGAACAAATTTCACTCACTAAAGGTAAATGAAGCCACGATGAATGGCATGGAAGCTAATATGAATGGCATTAAAGTTAAGATGAATGGCATGGAAGCTAAGATGAATGGCATGGACGATAAGATAGAAGAATTGAAGATAATTTTGAATAAGTTGCTACAAGAAATGTCACTAATGGTGAAAGGGTAGTAAAGGAAGCTCATGATCAGAACAAAAGAAATGTTAATCATGATTTCATAGACTCTAATGTTGGATTGAAGACCCACCATATACCGAAAATTGATATGAGGAAGTTTGATGGCAAGGATCCTGCAACATTGATACTATAGATGGAGTAATTTTTCGATCTCCATAATGTGCAAAACGCACAAAAGGTATGTATTGCAACTTTATATTTGGGACCAAATCATTTTGTATGGTATTGATGGCTTTTCTCTCATAAAAAAATTATCACTTGGGTAATTTTTATGGAAGAAATGATAGCACATTATGAGGATACAAAAAGAAACACCTTTTTTCGCCAATTGATAAGTCTCAAACAAAAGGGTTCAATGATGGAGCACATCGAGGACTTCCAAAAATTGAACATAAGGGTAAAATATATTCCAGAGGAGCATAGGATTGATGTGTTCATATGGACATTAAAGGATAATATCGAACATGAGGTTCACCTTTGGGAACCCGATTCATTGGAGAATGCATTCAGGTTAGCAAGAAAAATGGAAAGAAAAATTATGGCAACGAGGAACCCTACCACTCACAACAATAAAGATGGAAGTGTTGTTGCCCCTAGCCTTCCACAACCTATAAGGTTTACACCACAATAATTGGAAGAAAGAAGAGTAGAAGGGATTTGTTATAGTTGTGATAGAAAATACACTAAAGATCAAAAGTGTGCTGAGAAGAAATTATTCTACATAGATTGTGAAGAGGAGGAAGAAAAGGAACAAGAAATATCAAAAGAAGAGGATATACTCCAAGAACGAACCCTAGATAAAGAAGAAATTAATCCGACCATATCTTGTAATGCATTGGTTGGAATTACCACTCCTCAAACTATCAAGATAGAAGGACATATCAAGCAGAAAAAAGGTAATAGTGTTGATTGATTTAGGAAGTACCCACAATTTTATTCATTTGTAAGATAGCAAAATAATTGAATTTCTTCCTATATCTAGTACCAGAGTGTCAAGTGATGGTTGCAAGTGGAGGAACCATAAATTTCTTAGGAAAGTGCCATAATATCAGGCTATCCATGGGAGAATAAGTGTTGAATAGCCCAATGCTGAATGGGAGGTGATGATGTTGTACTAGGAGTATAATGGCTACAATCCTTGGGTACAATAGATTTTAATTTTCAAGAACTTTTCATGAAATTTTCTGCGGAAGGAAAGGCATTTGAATTAAGGGGTATTACAGGGAAACTAGGAAAGATAATCAGCTCTAACAATATGAAAAAGCTTCTAAAAAAGGAGAAATGAGGAGTAATTGCACAATTATGTTCGCTAGATGTTTCCACGTTGAAATCATCTATTTCTCCAGATCTCCAATGGTATTGGACAATCATTCCAAGGTATTTGAGACTCCCAAAGGTATCCCACCTATTCATGATCATGATCATGCAATTCATTTGATTCCAGGAAGTGTTCCTCCAAATATCAGGTTGTATAGGTATCCCTATGCCCAAAAGAGTGAAATTGAATATATGGTTGCAAAAATGCTAGAGGATGGTATAATTCAACCTAGTCCAAGTTCTTTATCTGCTCCAGTAGTATTGTTGCATAAAAAGGATGGATCATGGCACATGTGTCTGGATTATAGGGAGCTCAACAAGCTCACTATTAAAGATAAGTTTCCCAATCCTATCATTGATGAATTATTTGATGAATTACATGGATCTATTTACTTTACCATGTTAGATATTCATTAGGGATATCATCAAATCAAAATGAAGACTGAAGACATTCCGAAGACAACATTTAGAAATCATGAGGGTCATCACAAATTTTTGGTCATGCCTTTTGGCCTTACCAATATACCTTCTACATTTAAAGGTTTGATGAATTCCATTTTAAAACCCTTAGAAAATTTGTGTTAGTATTTTTTGATGATACACTAATCTACAACAAGTCTTGGAAGGATCATTTCGAACATGTTGATAGGGTGCTACAACTATTGGAGGGGAAACAATTATATGCAAAAAGATCCAAATGTTTCTTTGAAGTACAAGAGGTGGAATATCCGGGTCATATTGTATCTCATGAAGGTGTTAAGGTAGACCCTAGCAAAATTAAAGTCATTAAGGAATGGAAAATCCCCACATCCATAAAGCATTTGCGAGGATTTCTTGGGTTGACAGGGTATTATTGCAAGTTTGTTAATAAATATGGGAGAATAGCAGCACCTCTAAGAACATTATTGAAGAAAGATGCATTTTCATGGACTCCAGAAGCAACAAAGGCCTTCGAGCATCTTAAAGAGGCAATGTGCCAAGCACCGGTCTTAGCTACATCGGACTTCACAAAAACCTTTATTGTGGAATGTGATGCTTCAGGAAATGGAATTGGTGTTGTTTTAATGCAAGATGAAAGACCCCTTACTTTAGAAGGTCATCCAATCAAGGGAAAGTATTTACACAAAGCTATTTATGAGAATGAAATGTTTGCAATACTACATATACTTAAGAAATGGTGACCCTACCTAATGGGAAGACACATCAAGGTAAAAACAGATCAGGTAGACTTAAATACTATTTAGAAAAAAATATTATCCTCTGAAGAGCAACAAAAATGGGTCACAAACATGTTCGGTTATGACTTTGAAATCATCTACAAAAATGGGAAGCAAAAGGTTGTGGCATATGCACTCTCAAGAAAGGATGAGGATGTGGAAGAATTGTTGTGTGCCATTTCTATTATCCAACCAAATTGGATAAAGGAAGCAATGGGGGAATAAAAGAATGATGAAGAAGTGTGGGCACTTATTCGAAAGTTACAACAATATTCTACTACATCTGGTATATTTAGCTAGAAAAATGATTCCTTATGGTACAAATATCACTTATACCTCTGTAATAATTCCTAACTCAAACAAAAGATTCTTATGGAATTGCATAGTTCTCCCTTTGGAGGGCACTTAAGATTTTTAAAAACTTACCATAGGGTTAAGAAGGAATATTTTGGGATGGCCTTAAATCGGATATTCAAAAGTTTGTTGCGGAATGTTTGGTTTGCCAACAAAATAAAGTTGAAACAATTAAGACCCCGGGTCTATAACAACCTTTATCTGTTCCAAGCTAGTGTTGGAGGAGGTTTCAATGGATTTTATCACAAGTTTACCCATGTCTGAAGGAAAGAGTGGCATCATGGTGGTAGTTGACAAACTTACCAAGTACGCACACCTTTGTGCATTATCACATCCATTTAAAGCCAGTACAGTTTCTACTGCTTTTGTGGAAATAATTCAAAAGGTACATGGAAACCCAAAGATTATTGTAAGTGACAGAGATCCCATTTTCACTATAAATTTTTGGACAGAATTATTATCTTATCTTGGTACTCAGTTAGCTCATAGCTCATCTTACCATCCCCAATCTGATGGGAAAACTGAGATAGTAAAGAAATGTTTAGAAGGATATCTTCGTTGCTTTGTATCTGATAATCAAACATAATGGGTCAAATGGTTACCTCTGGCTAATGGTGGTATAATACTTCCTTCCATACTGCAACAAAAATGACCCCTTTATGGCACTTTATGGATATCAGCCACCATCCATCACTTCATATTTGAGAGAAAATTCTAAAGTTCAAGCAGTGGAACATCACATTGAGCATCAACAACAAGTTCTCCAACTCTTAAAGGATTACCTCGTGTTGGCACATAATAGAATGAAACAACAAGCAAATCAACATCACAATGAAAGAAGTTTTGATGTAGGTGATTTGGTATTCCTATGGCTATAACCATATAAAAAAATATCCCTCAAGCAAGCTAAGAAGGATAATAAATTATGACCAAAGTATTATGGTCTGTACA
Source organism: Pinus taeda (assembly GCA_000404065.3). NCBI lineage: Eukaryota > Viridiplantae > Streptophyta > Pinopsida > Pinales > Pinaceae > Pinus > Pinus taeda. The sequence continues at coordinate 7,055 of APFE031225071.1, read as the reverse complement.
AGGTGTTACAAAAGATTGGTACTGTGGCATACAAATTGGAGCTTCCTGCAACTTCTCGAGTGCACTCAGTTTTCGATGTTTCAAGTTTAAAGAAGGTTATAGGTGACAAGGTCCCAGTTCAAACAATATTACTAGAACTTGATGAGGAAGGAAAAATTATATTGGAACTAGAAGTAGTCACAGAGACAAGAACTCGACAGTGATGAAATCGATCAATTTTAGAGTATCTCATCAAGTGGAAGAACTTATCTGCTGAAGATTCCACATGAGAGGATGAGAATTTTATACAAAAGCATCTATAACTACTCAAGCATTGAGGACAACACTCTTTTTAAGGAGAAGGGAATGTTAGGCCCCTATAATACTAGTGATTCCGACATTACTATTGTCGTTGTATCCCTTATTATTATTGTTGTGCCCCTACTGTCCCCATATTGTTATTATTGTTTCTCCATAAAATCCCTCTATTGTTATTTTTGTGGCTTTATATTATTATTGTTAGGTCGGCTTGGTTATATTGTGATCGCTTAGACTCCTATATATAGAAAGGAGGTTTTGTCATTTTAAACATCCAAGAATTGTTCATTTGTGTAATGTAAAGGAGGTTGCCCCCTCGAAGAGGCTGAATTCTAAGGCGATGAGCTATCGTTTCTATCTTTTTGTGAGCTGGTTTCATAACAAGGAAGAAGATACAAGGTCATACCTAATTTCGATCCTAGCTAGGATGGTGCTACAAATGAAGATAATTATTGAGGTTTATAGAGTACGTTTTCTATAACATTATCTTTCAAATATGTGATTCTCATCTTCTCTTAACAATTGTCCAAAGAGGTTCTCCAGAGATGGAGTTGGGCTTTGGAAATCTAGTAGTAGATGACGTCTATTATGTCCCAAGTTATGATATGGATGGCTTAGTTGTTTCTCAAGGTAACCCTATTTTAGGTGTTCATGTATAGCTTTATTCAGATGATGTCTATGTGGTGAAGTGCCCTCAAAGAATCTCCTTGGCCAAATCAAGTGCTTTGTCATGCAATATCTGATGCATATGGGAAATTTTCTTTTAATTTTATTCCATGTGGAAAATAAAGGTTATTTCCACTCTAGAAGGGTGAGAATAAAATATTTGATGTTTCGATTCCATCTATAGAGGTTCTAGTTAAGCATGGTCATGTTAATATATCTTAGTCAGTTCAGGTCACAAGTTTCTTAGTTGGACGACTTGTGGTGACTTATGAAGGAGTCTGTTTTGAAGGTGTCAAGATATTAGTTAATGGAAGAGAAAGATCTACAAAAGATGTCCAGGGATATTAAAAAATTGATCATGCAACATCAGCACGCTATAAAATCAAGGTTGAGAAGGATCACTTCGAGTTTAGAAGTTTGGAGAATTTCAAGGTTGTACAAAACATGGCTTCAATCCCAAAGATAGAATCAACACATTAGTGACAAATGGCTATTATGTAAATCATTGAGTTAGCTTGACACATGGGCTAGACATTGTTATGCCTCAACTAAAGAGGATTGATGATATGGGAAACTTATGCTTAAAGGTTCAACCATGTTAATATCAAATATCCCCACTAACCACAACAACAGAACATTATTTTGGTCTTCAATTTTCACCATCACATATTGATGTGATAGTAACAAGACCAATGTTTGGCACTGAATTTATAAAGGCCCTTGTTGATATCTGTGGGTTGGTGATATGCAAGGAAGGATGTGACTTGGTTTCTATATCACTTACTTCTCTGGTTGTTGAAATCTAGGTTCAGAAAAGCTTAACTCTTTAAGTTTAACAACTCAGAGCAGTGAATTCATATTTGAGAAAGTCCTACCTGGTGGATTACATCTTGAGGTAAAACATGGACCTTCATTTGATTTGTTAGATTGGGATGATGATTGGTGTTGGGAGAGAAAGGTTATTGATGACAATGTTGGTGTTTTTGATCATTCAGAGATAGTATTTATCCAAAAAGGCTATTGATTTCATATTCTGTCTAATCATCCTATGGCTTCTTGCATCGTACAACCAAACAAAAAACCATTGAATTTTTTGATTGAGAAAGGATGGTAGCAAATATGCTAAGAGGCTTCTCTTGTGCACATGCTTAATTTCTTGAACTCATGCATTTTCTTTGGAATTCCTTCATTAGAATTCAATGTATTGAACCATAAGCCTATATATTTGACTGGTGAAAAAGATCTATTGAGTGGTGAAATACATTTTGATTCAAGTTCTTATCCCAAAGAAAATGAGTTGCCTCCAAGCATTATTGTAGACATATGGAAAAAGGGGATTAAATATATGATCAGTAATGTCAAACTTATTTCAAGTGATAATGGACCAAGCAACATTGTTGTATATCAATACACTCACTAGGCCAATCTTGAAGATGAAATGGTCTTTTTTCTGAGAGATAAAAGGAATTCTAGTGAGATAAACAATTTTGAAAAGCTCTTGTTTTATCCAAGAAGTCGACACTATTGGGCATAATAAACAACCTACCATTTAATTGTCAATCTAGGAGTTTGTAAACTTAGAGGAAGAACATTGGAAATGCTAGAGAAAGACTTTAGCAACATGCACTAGTTAATAAATTGACATCACAGTCTTCTAAAAATGAGATTCACTCAAGAAAATTACTTGTCGCAAACTTGAGGAAAGGAACTTCAAATAATTCCTGATGAATGAAACATGAATATCTGAAATTGAATTCAATGTAGTCGTAGGACAAAGAAAATTAGGCTGTTAATAAAATTTGTCCTTGTTGAAGATTTTCCTTCCTAAACCGAACCATCGTTCTTGCACTATAATAGCGTTCCTACACTGCAATAATGTTCATTTACTAAAGCGATGTTCCTGCACTAGAAGTATGTAATGTTCTTATATTGGGTTTCCAAACCACTTGTAGAAAATGAAAAGGGTGTTAACTAAGAATAAATTGCAAGGTGAAATAGAGGTAATAAAATAAAGAATCATAAGAAAAAGGCTCTTTAACTAATAATGCATTTTAAAATGAAAGGTGCTTTGAAAGTCAAAGAAAATACTTGCTAAAATAGGAAAACTTCTTGCATGTGACAAATAACTATTTGTTCCAAATACAAATAGGCTTATCCCTGAGATGACTATTTAAAATGTGAATTATATCTGCACTTTATTATAGATAATGTTTTAGCTCAAAAGTCCCTTTAATAATTTCAGTGTTAAATCAAGTTTATTCCACAAGGAAATAGTGCAAGCACAAATCTGTATAATGTAATAGTGTTTTGTTAAAATCTCTTATAGATAATATTAAATCTAAATTGAACCTTCATGCTAAGGATGCTTACAACCTCACTCATAAACAAAACACCATTTGCAGAAGGAAATAATGAACTTGTAGGAAAAAGACTTGCAGAAATAAAATAAGGAACTTTAACTTGCAGAAATGGAAACACACTGGTGCAAGCAACTAATTATAGTCTTCTTGTAGAAAGGAAATAAAATATGCATCATAGGAAAGCATGAAAGGTAAATAAATAAAGCCGAACGTGAATTCTTTGGATCTGAATCACACGATCAGCAAAGAAGATTCTGTAACTTATGAAAAAAAGCCAAACTTAACTTGTTTCACAATCTTGCATAAAAATTATAAGTTAAACACAATTCATGGTAAAGGGACAAGGAGTTGATTTGGTTGGGCGCTAGCCAACCAGCTTGTTTCCCTGCTACTGTATCTTGAACTTCAGTAGCTGAAATAATGTATCATAAATCTTTTGAAACAAGAAAATGCATGACTAGCGTAGCTCCTTGGATTAACTCAAATATTTGCTGCAAGTATACATTGAAGCTTTGAATCTAGCATCCAACTGCTCATAGGGAAGGGTGAAGAGCCCCCTAAGCTTGATCCAACAACATATATGGAGAATGAATGATTTTTTTCCTCCACTACTACCCAGTTAGGCTTGAAGCCATAACTCTTCTTTTATAACCTTTTACATTACCAGTTTGGCATTAAACAAGCCAATCCTTCGCAACAACATGGGGATTGAATCCTAACTAATTATCATCAATATAGTATCAATAAAACCATTTCCTTATTGAGAGAAGGAGCTTTACCAAAAATTTTACAAATTTGGGCATTTTCTAGAATTTTGGAAAAAATGGTATTTTCAACAAACTGTCTCTGAAGAACACTTCATATCTTCTTAACCATTATGAATCTGGAGAATTTGTTTGGAGGAAATCTAGTTTGTTATGTTTAAAACAATAACCTCTCTCGGAATTGTCTGTTTGAGCTCCAGTTCCTTGGAAATTATGTCTGAAGATGACTGTTTGGATACTTGCGAAATCCAAGATCTTGAAATTCTGGAAAAACGATGTAATTTTATAAAATTACCTCAAAGACCTTTATGCAAATTTTTTGCCATTACGAATTTTAAATCACTATTCAAGACTTATTTAATTTTCTATACTGGTACCGAAACCCATGTGCTAGAATATCTCCATTCGCCTTCATTTGCATGGTAAAGGAGGCAGAAGTTGGTAGTCTGGAAACTGCTACAAATTCAGGGCTGAAGCACTAATGATTCCCTAAATATGAATCCATACAACCTGAGTGTATCTTAGATTATGTGGAAGTGTTCAATCACCATTTTGAATAAAAACCTTTTTCATATTGGCCTAGAAATGTATCAATGTATGAAAGCCACAAATTGGTGTAGGCACAACTAGTGCAGGAATGTTGGTGTAGAGTGTTGCTATAGGAGTTCCGTAAAAACTAAATTTGTGTAGGAATTTGATACGTGGTGCAAGAACCATTGTCACATAGGTAAGAAGGTAATTGACCATGTTTAAACTAGCAAACACGAAAACCATCATTAATAATGGCTTAAATGTCAAATATTGTTAAAACAAGGGAGATGTGTTACACAATAAATATTACTTTATCGCTTCTAAGAATACAAAAAATGTTGACAATGATGATACAATATAAGAAAAATTATGAGAGATTTACAAATAAAAAAGGATATAAAACAAGACAAAATAGAGGCCTAACATTGCCCCATGCCGATCATCTTGCACGTCCCCATATGTTGGTTTATTGCTGGATTACTCAATCATTAATATTATTCCAGCAAAATATGATACCAAGGAAAAAAATGCTAAACTGCAAGGGAAGTGTCATAATGAAATACACAACCATCAAAATTTCCGTAAAGCTTCTCAAGAGTAGCCTTAGGTAGAAGTTTTTCACCTCAATAGCCTCATTGCAAATATAAGTGTGATGATTTGAAAGTCACAACATTAAATATGGATGGAAATACTAAAAAATAAACATAACAAAATAATACCTTTCCATGATGACCATCTTACCATTACCCAAACATATAGCTGATTCTCCTCTTATTCAAGAAAAGTGAATCACATGCACTAAGGATCCCACATTCATAAAAACCAAATTATTTCTGAAAGATAGAACTCAAAAGAACATTACTGATAGGATCTTAAAGCCATTCTCAGAAAGATATGATAATGAGTTAAGGGGAAGGAAAAAACAACCAGCTAAATCATAATGTAAAATTAACTTTAATACCATAAGCATCGCTCTGCTGCTAGTAGGCATCTATTGCCTCGGCAGCGATGCTTTTTAACCCAATGAAATTCCCATATCCCACTTGTTAGATATATATTTAGAGTCGTTTAAAAGCATTTAATTTGATTTGGGAATTAATTGAAGGTCACTATCCTGGCTTGGTAACTAGCGAACAATAGTTCCATTCACAAGAGATAATAGGAATGAATAAGCCATCTCGTGATGAGACCTCTTGTCTTCCAGCTTTCCAATTGAAAGCCATTACCCTAGCTTGGTGACCAGTGGTGGTAATGTTATTCTCGTTAAGACCCATGATCATAGTAGGTAGGCTTGTAATGAGACCTCCTATCCCTCAATTAATCTGTTTATGTTAAAAGAAAAATTTGATTATGATCAACCTTAAATAGGTTACCTAATAGGTGGGGAGGCAAATCATCTCCTTAAGATCAAAGGATGGCATGAAAAGTTTTTAATTACCAATATTTATTGTTTGTTCTTTCTACCCTAAAGACTAATTTTAAAGAAGACATCTAAGATAATGACTGAAAGATTCCTCAAGTTTATCATGCTAGGGTTCTTATGAGTGCTCATTATGGTTTTATAGGACTGGTTCACCATAGGAGGATTTTCATCTATACCATCGAAGAGAAACTTGAAAATATTTCTTGGATGGAAGTATTATAAGCTTATGAATGGAAAGTATGACAATAATAATCCCCCTAACTAACCCAATGTTATGAAACCATCTCAAAAAATATAGAAAAGATAGATAAATGCCTTAGAAATAAGCCTCTTTTAAAGGGAAACCTCCTTTATATTACACAAATGAGCAGTTCTTCAATGACTCAAATGAAAAAAACCTACTTTCTATATATAGGAGTCTAAGTGGTCACAATATAACCAAGCTAACCTAACAATAATAATATAAAGCCACAAAAACAATAATAAAGGGAATCTATGGGGAACAATAATAACAATATGTGGACAATAGGGGCACAACAATACTAATAAGGGATATAATGACAATAGAAATGGGGGAATCACTAGTATTATAGGGACCTAACATGCCTCTCTCCTTCAAAAATTTGTTTTCCTCAATGCTTGAGTAGTTCTAGATGCTTCTGTATAAAATTCTCATCTTCCCATGTGGAATCTTCAACAGGTAAGTTCTTCCACTTGATGAGATACTCTGAAATTGATCGATTTCATAACTGTCGAGTTCTCGTTTCTTTGACTTCTTGAAGCTCCGATATGCTTTTTGCTTCCTCATCAAGTTATGGCAATATTTTTTTAAACTAGAAGCTTGTCACTTATAACCTTCTTTAAGCATGAAACATGGAAAACTGGGCGCACTTGGGAAGATGCAGGAAGCTCCAATTTGTACACCATGTACCTATCTTTTGCAACACCTTGTACGGACCATAATACTTTGGTGATAATTTAGTATCCTTGTTAGCTTGCTTGAGGGACATTTGT